>JAAAPX010000259.1:0-24312 GCA_012656285.1 Aspergillus fumigatiaffinis | reverse complement strand
GCGCTAGGGGATGGGAAGAAAACCCCTGCCTCTTGCGACGTGTTGCGATTTATCCACAGCAAAACAAACAGTTGAGGAATACCCATTTTTACTTGATTCGTCAGGGTCCGGGAGGGTCGATCAGTCTGTGTGACAGGTTGGGTCTCGTCTCCAAAGCCAGTGTTTGCATCTGCAGCCACGCCTCTCTTGGCAGGTTATGATTCGACATTCTGGCTGGGGTCGGATGCAAGAAAGGAGCCGAACTGCAGGGCTCGGCTCCTTTCTTAAACTCCCATTCGTGGGGCTGTCGACGCGCGAGACATGTAATGGGTTTGTCCGGTTTGATCGATTTGTTTCTTGAGTTCGCCTTGCAGATCTTCCTTCCATTTCTATATCGAGGAATTATGGCGCACGGAGCCTCTGTGCAGATATTATACCACTAGACTGATGAGTACCTCGTGTGGACACTCTTTAGTCTAGTGGTATAGTATTGTGGAAGCTTCTTGGTCCCGAGTCTAAGAACTCTTAGTTGTCTTGACTCACTCTTGAGTCTCTTGGCTCTGCGCTCTGACCCCCCCGCAGCTATCTATCCCCTTGTCATTTTGAAGAAACGATGTAACCCAGGAAAAGTGACTATACGTTTAACTGAAAGGAAAATCGCCTGGCGACGTTTACCTGGATGTGCTGGGTCTCCTCTTCAATTGAAAGATGGTCTCCTCGCACCCTCCTTTGCCAGAACAACTGGTATACATGCCCTAATATAACACACTCGCTCCTAGAAACAGACAAGTCTCGGGGGAAGTTGACGGTGCAGCTAAGCACAAAGGGTCCTGTGGTATAATAGTTGGCTCTGAAACCTTGTTAGGCACCAGCCCAGTCCGCCCCCATTCTGGAACAACTGGCTAACCAACGGAGAAGAGGGGTTATACGAACGATATCGCATCACCAACATTCTTACACTTCCAATCATCGCAAAGAGAAGATAAGCCTCCAAAGCGACGCGAATACGAACCCTGCATCCGAGCCACAAATGACGAAATACGCCTCGGTCGCCATTATATCCCGCAATATACTACCAATAATAAATATGCCAGGTAAGCACCGCTAACTGATAATACAAGATAACTGTAAATGGTCAGAATTGATCACCCTCCTGCCATGTCCGAGGTGAAATTTCGGTCCTCATGCGACTCGTGTCTCAGCACCAAGGTCAAGTGTAGCCAGACGAGACCAGCATGTGCCAGGTGCACTCAACACGGTCGCCAGTGTGTGTACAGCCAATATCGCAAGATCGGTCGTCCCTCGGCGAAAGCTCTAGGCGCATTGACCGAGCCCAGGGGCCAGCTGCAAGAACGCGCTGCAAAGCCCGGCCGAAAACTGAAGAAGATTCAACAGCAGCACAGTCCACAGCTTCCAGTTGAAGACTCGCCAAGAGGCACTGAACCGCTTCTGCCCCCGAATGTCGTTTTGGGTGAACCGCTGGGGAGCAGTGTCAACCCGAGCCATGTATTGAATGACTTTGGGACTCCAGCACCAGGGAGCGGGGCCAGCTCCATTTTGGAGGAACTCCATGCAGGCAACAATTCCGCTTCATCTGCCGGAGATTCTGCTTTGTCCCTCGACCAGAACATGTCCGACTCAGGAATTGGGGCGAGTCTGGCCAGCAGCCTTGAGTACGGGATAGGGGAGGTTGACTGGGCTACGCTACAGGGTATAATTGAAGGATCAGGGTTCCAAGAGCTGGACCTTGCGCCGCAAGGCCAGTATTACGGCCCCATAGAGCCCCGCCTCTGGGGAAGCCAGCTGGCCCCTGTATGCCTAGACCCTGGTCCCACCGCGCAGGTGGAACCTCTTTTCTCCCCACTTACCAGCGACTATTCTCTATTTGCGGGGCATCCCAACGTAGATTCTCCCCGTCGACCGACCTCGGCCTCGCGTGGCGCCTCCGCCTCCCTCTTCGGCGAGTCGAATCCGTCCCCGCTCAGTACCCGCTGCACATCCCACTGCTACGGCGCTCTCACCAGCCAGCTGACCAAGATCTCCGACGTCCAGGCCCTCGGAACCAGCGTGGCCCTAGACGTCCTCCTCAACCTTGAAAACCAAGTCAGCCGCGCTCGGGACAAGATCCTCCGCTGCCAGTCCTGTCTCGCGGCCACGGGATGCGGACAGACGCTGATACTTCTGACACTCGTGGTGGCCAATGTCCTCAGCCTGTTCGAGAATAGCTGCGGCGGGTCTCAGGAGGACGACGGCCAGAGCGAGGGCAACAGAGGCTGTATACCGCCTGCTGAGTCGCCCATGAGCCGGGGCTCGTCGACGGATGCCAGTGACTGGCGCAGCGCGCTCCCGCACACGAAGCGTCCGCTAGTACTTGGGACTGTTCAACTCAATGAATCTGTTAAGCGGGCCTTCTCGCGACATCTGGTGCGGATGTATCTGGACCGGCAGCGAGGCGTGGTGAAGCTGCTGGAACAGCTGCTCAGGCAAACAGAAGGGGGGAATAATACCAGCTTCAAGGTGACGGAAGACCTACTCCAGGATGTGTTGGGTCGCGTGGAGCGCTTCATTGGGTTTATGACTCTCACCGCGAGTTTGGAGCGACAAGTTTGGGATTGAGATGATATTGGGGGCAGCAGGCATATAGAAATAGAAGAAAATAAAGGAATTCGTTTGCGTTGAACGCATTCTACTCGTCTATCGTCTATCCATCATGAAGCCTTCCACGCATGTAAATTGGCCGTGACACTATCCAGTAACCGCGTCACTTGGAATAAAAGTGTAACTACCCTCGAATCAGCCTTTCTTAGATTTGCATTATCGCTCCTATCCATCTGTCGCAAGGCCTTGGTCAGGTTCCGTAGGGAGCGACAGATCATATCCAGCGCCAAGTATCTGCTTTCCTCATCGCTCAACTCGTGCTCCCCCAAGGCCATCCTGGAGGGCCTGCACACTACTCCGCTCGAGACGGGTCTATCCTGCACCGATTGCACCGATCCATACTGAAGGCAATCAGCAGACCACGGCTTCGGCTGTCCGGCGGGGATAAAGGAGGTTTGTTCAAAGGGAGTCGTGTCAGAATATGTATACGTTGTCACGGCGATGCGGAGGAAGGAGACCAGCCTCTCGTAGATCTGCAGGAGAACGTCCCGAATCTCCGTCGCGGAGGAGACGAGCGAGAGAGTGTGTAACGGACATCTCTGCGACTGCAGGGCGAAGTCGATTGTCTGCGTGGTAGCGATGACGATGATCTCGAGGTTGATTTCAACCATGTGCTCGATGCGCTGCCAGGCTCTTGTTGCATACTTAAGGCATGAACATTGTGCTTTTTCCATGGCGTAGTCCATGGCAATGCCTCTCTTTTGGCACGATTAGGAAAAGCAGGGCTCTTTCGATCTTTTATCACCATGGCGCAACTGCAGGCTACGATAACATGATAACAGCATTGTTTTGCCCCACTGTTCAAGGCTCCTTTTTTGCCATGCGGACAGCAAGGGGACATGGTGCCGTACATGGTGCCGCACATGGCGCTTCTTCATGTAGTCAACGCTAGTGGCAGGTGGGGAGGGATTTAATCTGGACCCTTGTACAAATCTCGTGTTCTATATCACCTGCGCAATCGCTAAGCGCTGGCTGTGCCGTCTCTAAGGCAATATCCATCGGTCTCCGGATAAATATACGAATTTATTCGGTTGCTCTTGCGTGTCCTTTTCAGCAACTCGTGAAGTTTCTCGGAGACAGAGAAGGACGCAATCGTACTTCGCACGAGCGTTCCTCGCTTTACCCAGAGCCTCAGACATCCCTCTCGTCGGTAATGGCGGATGAGGCCATGCATGCCACCAAATAATGATCTCCTGCTTGTGTCAGCCCACACAGTCACCGTGCAGCCACAGCAGGCCGCTGTTGGTTAGCTGAAGATATTATACCACCATAGAGGGACACGTAATCCGTAGAGTACGGAGTACATCGTCCAGCACCATTTTAGTGTAGCGGTATTGGATATTGATAGTTAGTCGAGACTTTTTGCAGCGCCAAGTCTGCTTTTCAATCGCCATATCAGGGATAGCCGCTCAACTCAGGCCTCCTGCTAGCACCGAAAATGGCAGTACCCCGAGTGCCCCGAAGTGCAGGTCTGGTAAACTTCCTGTATTCTGCATTCGCGAATGAAGAGTACTTTTGCACTTGATAAAGAGCTCAAGTGTGTCTGGATTTGGTCTAGCGTGGTGTGTAGCGATGCTATTCCAAACATGTCTCATTCATATAGTGATTTTGGATATGGTAGTATACGCTGTCAAAGCATCATAGTCCCCTGGAGAGTAAAGTGCAGAGTAATTTAGCTGGCAGTCTAGTCAAGAGCTGCCTTTGGAATCAAAATAGATATTCATGGAGTACTCCACTGGTGATCTAGTACTAGAAGCTTAGACTCAGGGGTTCATCTGAATCTGTGTTCCAATTATCTTACTAGGGGCGGGCCGTGAAAATCAGTGGTATGATGATACCTACTCTGTATCTATTATTATTTCTTACTAGAACCTCCAAAGCAAGCTTGGCAGTGCAAAAGGTCTCTAGTGGCTTACTAGTAGTATTACGCGCATTATCAGGGCAATCTCGTCTTGCTCAACCAACCATGATCGTACAATTAGTTATAAAGCCAGTTGTATGGCCGTAGTATCTAAATGCGGCCTGAGGTGTATGCTGATGCTGCGGCGCAGCCAATAAACCAACCCTTAGATCTGCTACCCGTCAAGCTTTTTGGTAACTATGGGGCAGTGCTTATCTCCTCTGTTACATGGGGTATTTTTCTTCGCTTGTCCGGCCTCATCTAGTCGGGTTAGGGATCGATATTGTTCCACTTTGGGTAGGCTAGGACGTAGCCCTGTGTTGACAGACTGCCTCAAAGATCGGGCTCGTTCTTGTAAATATTTCCCTACAAGCTTGTGTTTGACACTTCAAGAATGATACTTTGCGTTCTGGCAGGCCAGATAAATCCTTCACGTTTTTGTTGCTCAATAGGACCCGGTGCCTCCATGAGGTGCAGGGATTCGATATTACCCGAGTGGCTGGAGCGTATCTCGGACCAACCAGTGAATCTGGAGAACGAACACGAGGATGGGAAGATAACAAGGAGCCGACAGCGAATTACGTGCCGATGAAGTGCCCGACAAGGGTCAGAGACCTTTCTAGCTCGTCATCATATGGACTTCGGCAGTTCATGGTCCAATACCTGCTCTACATGTTCCATGTGGATGGATCGACCTTGGTACCAAGCTTCGAGACGCATGCATGAGAGCGCCAGTCAAAGAACTGGCAGGGTGATACAGCCGGAGATATCTCAGTGACGGAATGCTGGACACGAGAGGGAATAAATGAGCAGACACCTCAGCTCATCAGCGACACGCTCTGAGTGTGCGACCCCAACTGTAATATACTGTCACATCTTGCCCAGTCTTCAGTGTTGTTGAAATGGAACAAACCTTTACTGTTGAGTGTCCGCCCTTTGAGGTTAAGATCTCTCACTGGGACAGGATACTGCCTCCGACACACTCGAAGCGCATCCTATGCTTTTCCCTCCCTGTCAACACCGACAGAGAGCAGTTGACCGATTACCTCCACATCGCCTTCCATCACACCGTCCAGCGCTTCCCCTTGCTGGCAGGTTCGGTTGTTCCATTCTCGGCAGACCAAGGAGGACGGCCCTGGCTTCGCAACATCGTCCCCGAAGGCGCCGCCCGCCTCATCGTCAAGGACCTGTCGGATGAGCTCAGCTTTGCAGACCTGGCCGAGGCCAACTTCTCTCAACATCTCCTGAACACTGAGCAGCTCTGTCCCCTCCCAGAAGTCGGATACTTTAACGCTGAGCGGGTCGACGTCTGCCGCTTCCAGGCCAACTTCATCCGGGGGGGCCTGCTCCTCGTCGTTTCCATCATCCACAATGCTGCCGACGGCCGCGGGGTGAGCGAGATCATCAAGATCTTCGCCAACGAGCTCTGTAAGGCTCAATCCGGCGAGACCGGTCATCCTCTTCAGCAGAGAACCGAGGTGTACCGCTCTGACCGGACAGCCTTCGTGTCGGGCCAGGGGATTCCTGGAGCCATTGAGGGCCACGCCGCGTGGACATCTTCGCCGTCCAACGCCCATGCACAGATTCACAATGTGGACAATTCCTGCCACACCTTCCGCATTAGCGCCACGGCTCTTTCCGAGCTCAAAGACACGCTCTCCGCCACCTCCCACGGCCCGGAAGACTGGTTTTCCACCAACGACGCTATATCCGCTTTCATCTGGCGCAGCATCATGGTCGCACGGCATCGTGCGGACATCCTCGATGCGGACGCAACCACCTACGTCGCGCAGCCCGTGGACTGCCGCCGGCACCTCAACATCACCGAAACCTACTTCGGCAATGTCATCTACATGACCAAGTCATCAGTTGCGCTGTCGGCGCTCGCGGATCCAGAGACCGGCCTTGGCGAAGCGGCTCGGGCCCTGCGCACCGAGCTCAGGGCCCTGACAGGCGACAAGTTCCGGGATCTGGTCGGGTACGCGGAGCGGACGGCGCTCGAAGCCCACACGCGGCTTAACATTCTTGAATCCATGGCGACATCGGGGATTATCCTGACCAGTCTGTTCAAGATGGACCTGCACGCCATGGATTTTGGGCCGATCTTTGATGACGGCCATATCAAGGCGCTGCGTCTCCCGGCGAGGGGCACTCAGGCAGGCGCTGTCATCGTGCTGCCCCGGGTGCCGGATGGGAGCTGCGAGTTCATGGTGACGGAGCAGGAGCGCACGATCCAGTGTCTGCGGGATGACCCGTTCTTTGCACGGTTCACAGCAGAGAAACCTGCCGTTGCTGACGTCCAGGAGAGAGAGCCAGCGGAGGTCGAAGCGGTAGCGCATGAGCGGCGCCCTGTCAGTCAGCATGATAGCACGCCGATTCCCAGTGACCGCTCAAACAAAGATATCCTGCCTGCAACTGAGATACACAGTGACGGAGCCAATGGTTTCCACCCTCCGGCGTCGCTCGATGTGGCAACGAAGGGGCTCACCGACCTCCGCCTCGTCCCCTCCAACGCAAAACCCCTCTCTACGTTAATGGTAACCCGCGTCCTCGCACCACATGCCGGTACCATCAAAATCATCCAGCTGCATCGACCGGACGCCAAAAACGCCATCTCCTGGCAACTGCTCCGCGAGCTTAGCAGCGAAATCGAAGAGATTCACCACGAATCTCACCCAAACAAGACGCGCGCCCTGATCATCTCCAGCGCGGTCGACGGCGTCTTCTGCGCCGGAGCCGACCTCAAAGAGAGGAAGCAAATGACACCATCCGAAACCAAGTCCTTTTTGACCAGCCTGCGCGCCGTGTTCTCGCGGCTCGCAGCGCTGCCTGTCCCCTCGATTGCGTGTGTCTCGGGAAAGGCGCTGGGCGGGGGACTTGAGCTGGCGCTGTGCTGCCACCTGCGTGTCTTTGCAGCTGATGCCGTTGTGGCGTTGCCCGAGACGAGGCTGGCGATTATCCCCGGTGCGGGGGGGACGTACCGGTTGCCCAATATTATTGGTGTCTCCAATGCGCTGGACATGGTCTTGACGGGGAGGTTGGTGCCAGCCAAGGAGGCTGCTGCCATGGGACTGTGTAATCGGCTCGTGGGGATTGACAGTCATGAAGGGGCGCAGAAGGGTCTCGTCTTGGAGGCCGGACTTCAGTTGGCAGAGAATATATGCACTGCTGGGCCGTTGGCAGTGCGAGCGGCTATCAGTGCGTTGACGTATAGCTGTGAGGCGGTTGAGAATGCGGCGTACGACTCCGTTCTCATGACCAAGGATCGCAATGCAGCATTGGAGGCATTCAGCGAGAAGCGGAAGCCCATTCTGATCGGGGAATAGATAGTCTTTATCTCAGCTTTCCCTTTTGGTTATACTCTTGTTGGTTTTTATGCTTGATTTGTAGGCTATAAATCTATCCAGATGGGTTTGATACAAGGTCCAGTCCTGCGTCCACGGTTTGATAAAAGGTCCAGCCATGCGTCCAAGTGTTCTGAATACGTATCAGCCTACCGCACTCCAATCTGGGAGGTCTAAGAAGTATGTAATGATAATGTCAAATGTAACATGTGCATTGCTAGGCAATGTCGAACGTAACGCCATGGTCTCATATCACTCCTCCGCAATGCTGTAGCTGCTCGTTAACCGCAGACGGACATGTTCCTCAATGGTAGGCACACTATCTCCCTCAACCCTCTTCGCCGGATCCAGCGGCTGCAATTTATAATCCAGATTCCCGTCGTAAAAGAAAACCACACTGTACCGATCCTCGAGGTTTCGATTCAACACCCGATGCCAACTACTTCTATATTCCCCGCTCGTCATGATCTCCATCAAGTCCGCCATGTTGACAATGTACACGTCCTCCTGCGGTGGCACCCCATGCCACTCGCCCGTCTCATGATCCTGCACCTCCAACCCCGAGTGCTCATCCTGCAGCAGCAACGTCAGCGTTCCAAAATCTGTATGCTCGCCGCTCCCAAGCTGGCCCTTCTCCCGTCTTGCCTGCTCCCCGTCCGGCGGATAATGAAGCAGACGCAGTAAACACATCGGGTCGTCCGAGTCCAGCTCGTCAAACACTCCCGGGCCGTACGGCAGCGTCGCGGCCACAAGCGACAGCACCACCCGCGACAACCGCTGCATCTCGCCGAGATACTCCTCCAGCACAACCCGGAAGTCCTGCGGGGCCAGCAGCTCCTTGCTCGGCCAGACGTTCGGGCCCTGCAAGAATCGGCCCTCGCGCACCCGCAGATGGTCCAGGGGAAGGTCGCTGGAGATGAAGAAGCCCTCTTTGATGTCGCGGACGACGTGGGCTTCCTGGCCCTGGAGTGCGCCGAACTCGAGCTCATAGGATTGTGTTTCCATCACATCGTACCCGCGGAACCCGACATTCTGGCGCGCGTCCAGCGCGAGTTTGGCTTCCATCGGGAGGGCGAAGAATTTAGCAGAGGCGGCGAGGATGGATTTTTGGAGCTTGAGTGGCACGCCATGGCCTTTCATCTGGAAGAAGCCCGTAGATTGGCAGGCTTTACGGACATCGTCGATGATCTGCTGGGCCGCAGGGCTGGAGGGGTCGTCGAGGAAGGGGGTGATATCGACCAGGGGGAGGTAGAAGGAGGAGTGCATAGTTAGTATATTTCTCTAGGCGCTTTCTCGAGTAATTGGGATTAATGGTTTGGCTGGCTGGCTTGCATGGTCGCCATGACGCCCTGAATCCAGGCATTTTATTCCTTTCGCACGCCATCATAACGTGGTCACGACAAATGTTGGGCTTGTCTCGGCACGTTGTTCCTGTCCGCCGGAGAGTGAGGGGACTCGATTCGGTAGGTTTGTGTGGGTGGAAAGGGCCCGAGCCCTGGCACATTTAGGCCTCGCAACGGCTTAGTGGCTGCCGGCTACATCTTATCGTGAACTGTAGGAACCGCCGAGAAGGCTTGTTCGTATAGACTTTCTTCCTTTTTGCTTATCTTGGCTTTTGCGCGCTCAATAGAGCGCCAGTAGGGCGTCAAGATTCTACATGTAAAGATCTAGAGCATTTCGTTGGGTATGAAATGATCCAGTGTCCCTTTTGATATTCAAACTTTTAGAATAGAATCTATAATAAGATCAACACAAGAACGGTCCTGCCACATAGCATATCTCCATGGCGCCAGACGAACCTGTCATAGTCCCCAGTCAAAGTTTGCATCTTCCGCGCATCCTGTGTCTTCACGGCGGCGGGACCAACGCGCGCATCTTCCGTGCCCAATGCAGAGCCCTCGTCAACCACCTCCGGACCGAGTACCGCTTTGTCTTTGCCCAGGCGCCGTTCGCGTCTAACTGCGGATCCGACGTCCTCGCGGTCTACAGCCAATGGGGCCCCTTCCGCCGCTGGCTTCGCTGGCGACAGGAGCACCCGGAAATCGCGCCCCAAGACGCGGTGGCTGCAATCGATGGATCTCTTTCCGCTGCGATCCGTGACGATGACTGCGCCGGATACACGGGTGAGTGGATCGCCATCTTGGGGTTCAGCCAGGGCGCGAAAGTCGCCGCAAGTTTGCTGTACCGGCAACAGACACGGGGTTTTCAGGATGATCCGCTTCCGAGATTCCGCTTCGGCATTCTTCTGGCCGGGCAGGGTCCGCTGGTATCGTTGGATGTGGATTCGGGGGCCATAGGCTGTTCTGGGTTGCCGGACGCAGGGCAAATCACGGATATGAGATTCGCGAATGGGGTAATTCGGCGGGGAGAGGGGAAAGGGAATATATTGCGCACACCTACTCTGCATGTACATGGATTACGGGATCCAGGATTGGAGCGCCATCTAGTATTATTTGAGGACTTTTGTGATCCGGAGACAAGGAAAGTCGTTGAATGGGATGGGGATCATCGGGTGCCGCTCAAGTACAAAGATGTGTCGCTTGTGGCAGAGAAAATTCGCGAGCTGGCTAGGAATACTGGATTAGACTTTTAGATTACAGCGTTTCAATCAGATATCTACGATTGCAAACTCAAATCTTCTTTCGGACAATAGCGTAGTCCACTAATACAGCAACCTCATCTCCATCGCTTCCCAGGACATTATCTCAAGGATTAGATGAAGGGGTGATAGCTTCTGAATCTGCGATTAGCTTTTAAGAGCATATGCGAGATCCGATAGGACATGGAATGATCGAATACCTCCCTCGGCTCCTTCATCTCGCCTGGTAAGTATCGTTCGGGCCATTTTCTTTCATAAACTTCCACCGCAGCCTGTCGCATAGCGGGATCAGCCATCCGCCGAGTGTAGACGACAGCTGATAGGAGATGTAACATGGCGAATTTAGCGTTCCGCCCTCTTTCGGAGGTAAGTCAGATCGCGACTATTGCAAGGGAGGTAAAGGAATCCGCAGCAAACCAGCCGAGGGCGACCACGTTGCGTGCAGCAGGAACTGACGTGCTTGCTGTAACGGAAACAGAAGCGGTAAGAATCTGTAAATATACCTGAGCCACCGTCTAAATAGCTAGATAGAAACTTGGTCAATCAATCAGGGAGCACATCTGACATTGACGGCCGTGGTACATTCAACATCATTCAAGTCTTGTCTCAACATGACTACACATCCTCGCCAGAAGCCCAAGGTGTTCCTATTCGGCCCTCAAGCACTTGCTCTCGATGCGAAATTCTTCCATCAGCTCCGTCTTTCCCTCCATGCTGACCAGCACGCCAAGTGGGCTCTGAGTATCGTATCGGAACTGTTGCAAGTCTGGGAAAGCCTCATCCAGACGGTTCCCAAGTTGCAACACCTGAACGGCGCCCAATTGCTACGCGACCTCAATCAAGGGTTGCAGACGGGAGAGATATCGCCCTCTCTATTTCCATTACCGAATATACTTCTTTCCCCTTTGGTAGTGATCGCTCAGCTAACACAGTATGTGAACTTGCTCATGGCGGCATTGCCGAACCTCGGCGAGACCGATGAGTTCCCGGCGTCCGTCACAGAGACCGCTGAGACGCTAGGGTTATGCACCGGCATTCTCAGCGCGTTTGCAGTGTCATCGTCATCCAGCCTGGCTCAACTGTACAAGAACGGCGCCGTGGCAGTCCGGCTCGCCATGCTTGCTGGCGCGCTGGTGGATGCGGAGCAAATATCGCCTGACTCAGATAGAGCCGCAACTTCAGTCTCTGTGTCCTGGAATGGCGTTGAGCCCAGTGCTACGTTGTCTAGGGTGTTAAAGGAGTGTCCTGAGGTAGGTCACTCTGCAGTCTAGGTTCACGAAAGCATATACTCACGAAGCTCAGGCATACATATCCGTACATGTTGACGAGAAGAGATCGACAGTCACTGTCTCACAGCGAGAGGCTGCCAACCTGGTTCAGCAATTGAAGGATTCTGGCTTGCATGTGGTTGGCGTCGCGCTGTCCGGGCGATTTCACTGGTCCGGACATGCAGCAGATGCAGAGCGACTCATTGCGTTCTGTAGCAGCCATGCCGAATTCCAGTTCCCCGATCATTCCGAAATGATCTTACCCAACATCTTGAGCAGCGGCGGCAGTCCCCATGAGACTGCGTTGCGGGAAATCCTGCTCAAGCCGTCGCAGTGGCTGGAGAACTTTACCTGCGTCTACTCATCCCACCTGGAGGCCGGAGGTGCCACGTTCATATGCTTTGGCGCAGAGCGGTGCACGCCACCCACAATGACAAGGAAGCTGGGCTCTCAGCTAGTCCAGCTCACGGACATTGACCTGTCGACTTCTCCGCTGCCTGCGCAGCTTCTAGGCCAGAGCCTGGATGAACTCCCAGATGATCGGGTTGCTGTCATCGGCATGGCCTGCCTTGTCCCAGGGGCTGAGGATCTCGACGGTTATTGGAAAATCCTCACCAGCGGTCAGTCCCAGCACATGGAGGTGCCCCTTGAGCGCTTCTCGATGCAGACTGCGTTTAGGGAGTCGGATCCTAATCGTAAATGGTACGGCAACTTCATCACGGACTACGACGCTTTTGATCACAAATTCTTCAAGAAGAGTCCGCGGGAAATGGCATCCGCTGACCCGCAACATCGTTTGATCATGCAGTTGGCATACCAGGCTGTGGAGCAGTCAGGTTATTTTAGAGCCCAAGAGGCACAAGCGAGCAAGCATATTGGATGCTATATCGGAATCGGCAATGTCGACTATGACCGCAACATCGCCTGCTACCCAGCAAATGCTTATTCTGCCACGGGAAACCTGCGGAGTTTCGTCGCGGGAAAAGTGAGTCACTACTTTGGCTGGACGGGTCCCAGTGTGACCATCGACACGGCCTGTTCCTCCTCAGGGGTTGCGGTCCATCAGGCCTGTCGCTCCATCCTTCACGGAGAATGTACCAGTGCGTTGGCTGGTGGCGTCAACATCCTCAGTCACCCGGACTGGTTCCATAATCTGGCTGGCGCTTCCTTCTTGAGCCCGACTGGCCAGTGCAAGCCATTTGATGCCGCAGCAGACGGATATTGCCGAGGGGAAGGCGCCGGCGTGGTCTATCTCAAGAAACTTTCTTCCGCCATTGCGGATGGTGATCAAGTGCTCGGGGTGATTGCGAGCACGAAGGTTTATCAAAATCAGAATTGCACCCCGATCACCGTCCCCAACACGGACTCATTGTCAGATCTCTTTCGTGATATCGTTCAACAAGCCCGACTCCCACCTCAGGCCATCTCGGTAGTCGAGGCGCATGGCACAGGGACCCCGGTCGGCGATCCGGCGGAGTATGCAGCGATCAAGAGGACACTCGGCGGCTCGATTCGCTCAGATGTGCTCTCACTGATGTCGGTCAAGGGACTCCTTGGCCATACGGAGTTTGCCTCAGGAATCATCTCCCTGGTGAAGATCCTGCTCATGATCTATGAGGGCTTCATCCCGCCACAGGCCAGCTTTACGTCCATCAACCCTGCCCTGCAACTTGCTCCGCAGGACATGATTGACATCCCGACAAGAGCGAAGCGTTGGGACGCGGACTTTCGCGCAGCACTGATCAACAACTACGGGGCATCCGGCTCAAACGCTTCCATAGTCGTTACTCAGGGACCCAGGGCTAGCGTTCGTGCTTCGACGACTGCTCTCTCGTCGGCAGGTGGTGTAAGCTTCCCATTCTGGTTCTGTGGGCACGACTCCCAGGGTCTTCGGGCCTACATTATCAAATTTAGGGACTTCCTGCAGCGACATGCCAGTTCAAACAAGGATCTGAGTGCACGCAATCTGTCCTTTCAGCTAGCACGCCAGTCCAACCGGACTCTTCCCAACGCTCTGATCCTGAAAGCTTCCTCTGCTACCGACCTGGAACAGAAGCTGCTTGCTTTCGAGCAAGCAGAAAAAGGCACCGCGGAAATTCAACCTCCGCCTGCCCGTCCGGTGATTCTTTGCTTCGGGGGGCAGGTCTCCACGTTTGTAGGTCTGTCAGAAGATCTTTACTACCAGATCGCTGCCCTGAAAGCCCATCTCGACGAGTGCAACGCCGTATGTCTCTCTCTGGGTCTTAACAGCATCTATCCCGACATTTTCCAGACGTCTCCCATACAAGACACAGTCAAACTCCAAACAATGCTTTTTGCTATGCAGTATTCCTGCGCCAGACTGTGGGTTGAGTCCGGAGCCCAAATCGCCGCTGTGGTGGGACACAGTTTTGGCGAGTTGACGGCATTGTGCGTCGCGGGGGTTTATTCGCTTAAGGATGCGCTCAAGTTGGTTTCTGGTCGTGCGCGTCTCATCCAGGATCGCTGGGGCGCGGAGAAAGGAGCCATGCTCGCCGTTGAGGCGGATTTGACGGATGTGCGAGCCTTGATCTCCTTGTCGAAAAAGGCATCAGGTATCGCCTCCGATGTCTCGATCGCCTGTTACAATGGTCCCAGGCTGTTCACGCTGGCTGGCTCAGTAAAATGCATTGAACTCACTCAAGAACTGGCAAAGACCAGCCCTGCCTTCTCTAGCATGAAGACAAAGAGGCTGAGCGTCACCAACGCCTTCCATTCGTCCCTCGTTGATCCGATCATTGGAGACCTCGAAGCACTCGGTCAAGAGATTACGTTTAACGAGCCCGCAATTCGCGTCGAACACGCAACCGAGTTGAAAACTACCGGCCAACCAGCAGGTAGCTTCATCGCTCAGCACCTGAGGAACCCAGTATTCTTCAATCACGCAGTCCAGCGACTGGCCAAGGAGTTTCCCTCCGCTATCTGGCTCGAGGCCGGATCGAATTCTACTGTCACCAATATGGCGAGCCGCGCCCTGGGCAATTCGACGTCAAAACATCATTTCCAGCCCGTCAATATAACCGGTGAAACCTCTTCCATCCAAAGCCTAGTCGACACAACGATAAAGCTGTGGAAGGAAGGTCTGAGCATATCCTTCTGGGCCCACCACGCCAGACAGACACCCGATTATACCCCCGTCATTCTCCCTCCGTACCAATTCGAAAAGTCACGACATTGGATGCACTTGCAAGAGCCCGCAAAGCTTGATGTTTTAGCTGCCGAGCCTCTGCAACATCCTGACGTGGCTAAGGGCCTGACAACCTTCCTCAGCTATCAGGATCCGTCACAGCAGTCCGCGCGATTCCGAGTCAACACGGAGGTAGACAAATTTCAACAGCCAACCTCCGCCAATGTTGTCGCCAGCACAGCTGCCGTTGCCCCAGGCATTCTCCAGCTACAGATCGCCCTGGACGCGCTGACGAATCTCCGACCGGATTTCGAAAAGTACAAGTTCCAGCCGGAGATCCGGGGTGTATCCTACCACAACGCACTCCTCGCCCACCCTTCTAGCGAGGTGTACCTCGACGTGTGTTCTAGAGACGACAAGGGTCTTACCTGGGACTGGCGGCTCCATTCGGAAGACTCAGAGTTCAGCTCCGGAACGGCAGATTTCCGACCAGCAAGTGACCCTCAACTCACAGTCGACTACGAGAATCTTTCTCGTCTCAGCGGCCAGAAGCGCTGTGCACGTCTCCTTCATGGTGGTCATGCAGACGAAGTCCTCCAGGGACGGAACATCTACCGGGCCTTTGAGCAGGTGGTAAAATACGGGAAATCGTTCCGCTGCGTTACCAAGATCGCAGGAATAGAGAACGAGTCAGCTGGCCAGGTCATCAAATCCTACCAAGAGGAAGCATGGATCGACCCCGTTCTGACCGAGTGCTTCTGCCAGGTCGCTGGTATCTTCGTCAACTTGATGACCCACTCGTCGGATCTGGATGACCGCGGCATATTTGTCTGCGATGGGATCTCCAGATGGACGCGTAGGCCCCGACTGGGTACAACGTCTTCGCTGTCGGATAACTGGGAGGTCTTCGCGGTTCACCACAACGAGTCTGAGACCAAGTATGTCAGCGACGTGTTTGCCTTTGATCCTCGCGATGGATCATTGGTCGAAGCGATTTTGGGCCTCTCGTATCAGAGAGTACCAATGGAATCTATTCGAAAAGTCTTAAGCCGTGCCGCCGAACAAACACATGCTCCTGCTTCTGCTGGAATCCCTCCCTCTGTCTCAATGACTCCTTCATCAATCCCTCCCGTCAGGGAGTCCACGCGCTCAGCTTCATCACCTTATCCAGTGCCGGTGAATGAACCTGTAAAGAAGAAAGCAGCCAAACAGCCGGGACCGGACGTCTGGGCCAAAACCCGTGAAATAATCTGCAATCTGTCCGGGCTGGAACCTGAAGAGATTCAGAACGACTCCGACCTAATTGAGCTGGGCATTGATTCTCTCATGGCAATGGAGCTGGTACGCGAGGTGCAGGCTGCATTTAAGTGCACGCTTCGGAATGAGCAGCTGATGGAACTGACCGACTTTAAGAGCCTGGTTAGGTGTATTCAGTCTACGCTGGGGCTTGGTGATGATGATGATGATGCGGATGAAGTGCCAGCAGAAGCCGCTGCTGGCACAAATGGTACTGTTCACGTCAACGGTACCAACGGTGTCAATGGAGTCGATGGAGTCAACGGCATTAATGGAATTCACCGCAATGGTGTTCATACGAATGGTAACGGCAGCCATGCCACGTTCACGACATCCACAGTCCGCGACACCTTCAGCGATTTCAAATGGACTACGGATGACGCCATCATCAAGGGCCGCCTCGCAAACTACTACAAAGAGGTCATGCCGAGATCCACTGAGCTCTGTATCAAGTATATCGTTGACGGATTCGAGCAACTGGGCTGCTCTATCCGGTCCGCAGCGTCCGGCCAACGCCTCGAGCGCATTCCATACCACCCTAAGCATGAACAGTTTGTGAACTTGATCTATGGCCTTCTGGAAACCGAGGCACGCCTGGTCGATATCAACGGCGCAGAGATCACGCGCACCGCTGTTGCGCCACCCACCATCTCTGTGGACGCACTGCTCGCAAAGCTACTTCACGACGAGCCAGTTCACGCCGCCGAACACAGGCTCACGGCTCTGGTGGGAGACAAGTTTGCAGACTTGATTACAGGCAAGGAGGATGGTCTGCAGCTGGTCTTCGGCACTCCCGAAGCCCGCGAGATCGCGTCAGAGATGTACGCCAAGTCACCCATCAATACGGTCTGGATTCAGCAACTCGCCGACTTTCTGCATCAGCTGCTCGGTCAACTTCCGCGGACAGGAGCGCCCATCTGTATCCTCGAAATTGGCGCGGGAACTGGAGGCACAACAAGCAGGATTGTGCCCCTGCTCGCCGAAGTCGGCGTGCCCGTCAAGTACACCATGACCGACATCTCTGGCTCACTGATCGCGGCTGCGCGCAAGCGGTTCAAGAAGTATCCGTTCATGGAGTTCAAGGTACTCAACATGGAAACTGAACCGGACGCGAAATTGCTCGAAAGCCAGCACATCGTCCTCGCCACTAACTGTGTCCACGCCACTAGGGATCTGGCTGTCTCCCTCAAGAACCTGCATCGGATCCTGCGGCCGGAAGGCTTCCTGGTCATGCTCGAGATGACGCAGCAGGTGCCTTGGGTGGATTTTGTCTTCGGATTCATCGAGGGTTGGTGGCTGTTCGAGGACGGGCGAAGTTATGTCCTCCAGCCCGCGAGCTACTGGGAGCGAGTGCTGCACTCGGTGGGATACGGCCATGTCGACTGGACAGCCGGAGACCTTCCCGAAGCCAACATCCAGCGCCTTATTATTGCTCATGCGTCTGGGACCAGGTATGATCGAGCGCCGAAACCTGCTTTGCATCCCACCTCAGAATCCCAATTGACAGAACGCCCATCAGATGACCTAGAGCGCGGCCCCATCATTGAAGAGTACGTCACCAAGTACACGAACGGCTTTGTCCCGCCATCGCTGCCCCGCGCAGCCACGGCTGATTCATCCCCGAGCACAAAATCTTGTGTACTGGTCACCGGCGCAACGGGCAGTCTGGGCTCCCACATCGTGGCCTATTTCGCCCAGCGCCCGGACATCAGCACGGTCATCTGCCTCAACCGGGTCAGCACCGTCGACGCAGCCCAACGGCAGCGCGCCTCGCTCGAAATGCGCGGGATCACCCTTGACGCGACATCTCTGTCGAAGCTCCAAGTGCTTGAAAGCGACACCAGCAAACCTTACCTCGGCTTATCGCCCGAGACCTATGCCCAGCTCACTCGCACCGTCACCCACATAGTCCACAGCGCTTGGCCCATGAGCCTGACACGGCCCATCCGCACCTACGAGACGCAATTCAAAACTGCCCGCAACCTGCTGACCCTCGGCACGGACGTGGTCGAGCTCCGCCCCGGCCCCTTCAAGCTCGGCTTCCAATTCGTTTCCTCCAGCGCCGTCATCGCCAATTACCCGCTCTGGACGGGAACCCCGCTCGTCCCAGAGGAACCAGGCACCATCGCCTCGCTGCCGGGAACGGGCTACGCAGAGGCGAAGCTCGTCGTCGAGCGAATGCTAGCTCAGACATTGTATCGGTATCCGGAATCCTTCCATGCGATGGCCGTCCGCGTCGCCCAAATCGCCGGCTCGACATCCAACGGGTACTGGAATCCAACGGAGTACATGCCCTTCCTGATCAAGTCATCACAGTCGCTCCGGCTCCTGCCGGACCTCGAGGGTACGCTCTCGTGGTATCCGGTGAATGATGTAGCGGCTACCCTGGGCGAGCTGCTCCTCACTGAAACATCGACAGATCTGATCTACCATATTGATAACCCATCACGGCAGGGATGGAAGGAGATGATTAGGACGTTGGCACGGGCGCTGGGGTTTAGTGAGGAAGGTATCGTACCATATGAGACTTGGGTAGATCGCGTTAGGAGGTTCCGTGCCAGTGTAAGTGATAATCCAGCATTACAGTTGATTGAGTTCTTTGATCATTATTTCGTGCCTATGTCGTGCGGCGGGTTGGTCCTGGACACGGGCAAGGCCAGGAGGCATTCAGAGACGCTGAGGCAACAGGGACCCATTGACGAGGGCCTGTTGATGAAATATATAACAAGATGGAAGCAAGAGGGATTCTTGAATCCCTAGAGCTAGCCAATTCTCCCCTCGCCCTTTATGACAACTACGTTAAATCCAAACTATCTCTCAAGGCTCTTTCTGAGGCTTGGCAGGATAGATCTGGTGCTGGTGACGGCATTCACTGCCATAGATACAGTCAGTCATATAATGTCTGTATGAAGCCTCCAATTTTCAGCTCTCCCGGGCCAGTAAGACACTCTGGTCAGGCAGGAATAACCAAAAACATTGCTTCCAGCTCCCTATATGGACAGTATATAAAATCCTAACCTTTATTATGGGATCCACGCAAAGTACGCGTAGTAAAATAATTCTAGTTTACTCAATGCTTGATAGTAGACTTCTAACGGGTGTAGGTAACTTAGATTAGATAGTACTAAACGTGAGTAGACAGTACAGTAGACAGTACAGTAGTGCACCTTAGCTACCTATCTAGAGGTTATGCAGGCTGAAAAGTTGTAAATGCTGTCCCACCTATTATTAGCACATATAGACGCGGCGACCTTAACCAAGCATGTTCAGCCATGGCAGTAGATATTAAACTAGGTGCCTTATTATGCATATCTGAAGATGTGAATCATCTGCCTGTGGCATCAATCTCAACGCTCTGCCGTGATTCATTAAAATGCAAGAACAAGCAAACAGGAATATAATCCCAGCAATGACAATGATTACGCGACACTGCAGAAACCTTGCCCTACGCAGGAAAAACTGGACGTGAGATACAGTAATTGCTCCAAAACCCAAAAAGCCAGAGAATGCACGCCTCCTTAGAAGACTAAGGAAAAACAGGGTCACAACGAAGGCATATGACAAGCGCATGAAAAATTCAAGGAAAAATGAACCTCTTTGCAGAAAGCACAACCGTAAATGGTCACATTTTATTCAAGGAAGAGATTGTTCTGCAAATGAATTCGGAGCGATCCGGAGCCACGAGTACCCCCTGAGACCTGGCTACTGACTCCAGCCTCATCTTGACGGATGGGAGCCGTTTCTGTTCCTGGATGGCGTCCTTCATGGACGCTTCGCCCATCTTACTCCAAACCGTGTCAGGGTAGAGGAGAGCGTCGCCCTTCCATAACTCTACGAGAGAGCTTCCGCGGTCCCCGTCAGGTGGTTTTGTATCTGGGCCGCGACCCCCCATTCTGGTGACTGTGTCCCGGATGTCTGCCCCCGCCGTCTGGTGCCAATGATTAAGGTATCATTCCATTCATCTCCTCACACCTGATCTGACCATGCCAGCCGCGGAGTCCTGATCTGCTGGTATGGCTGTAAAACTAGGGTGCACTTATCAGGCTTGGTATGCCTCGCAGGTTTTACAGGGTGCACCACTCCCTACCCAGGCTACACCATGTCTTCGATGATCCAGGTTGCCTGGCTGGCCTGGTTAACAACTCCCTGGTCCCATTCCTATGTAATCCTCTGTGCTAAACTTAATACCTTTTAGTATATGGAATCGCGCGCTGCGGGTGCATGATGAGGGAGTAAGAAAGTATCTTAAATCTAGCATACTTATATACAGAGTTATAGTTATCATCTTTAAATAAATATTAAAGAAGTAGATTAAGATCTTTTCTAGTCACTAGAAACTTCTCTTAATATTTAGTAGCAAGCCCATACTTTAGAGTAAGTTTATTCTAGATATTCTATATAAGGCATTAGTATTATAGGTATAGCATACCCTCAAATTACCGTTTTTGGGCAAGAGTTGATAGAGAAGTTAAAAACCATTGTTTTTGGAATGAGTATAGGCCTCCATAGTAACTTTAGTGTATGGCTATGTACGTGGAAGCCAAGATTACTAGCAGCTAATGAGTTTTGCACCACACCTCCGTATAACCTGTATGATCATGGTACCCTCCGAACCTATCCTAGCAATCTGTTTGCGTTGATGATCTCCCATATGTACTGTGACTAAACAAGAACAGTTGAAGTATAAACGATTCAAGCAGAGTCAAGGCTAAATTAACCAAAATTAAACTCGATTACACATTGTAAGTGTGAGAGTTAACATGGATAGTTGCCACTTTCCAGGTCTTGCCTCCGTCTGACGTAGTCAATCCGGAAGAGGTAGCTTCGTTGATGGCCAAGGTTTTGCCGAACGTGTTGTCAGCCGCGTTCAGAATAATGGTGGTATCAAGATATTCTACATTCCGTCAGTTCTGATCACTGTCCCCGTGAAGTAACTTACGGTGAGCAGCCGCAGTGCTGTGGCAGGCATCATCCTGGCATTCGACGGCTGTACCCCAGCCTTGAGCTTGACCAGAACCTGCTTTTCTCAGTATTGTCTATTGCAACAAAGGCGAGGGACTGACTGGTAGATAGTGTGGAGACAGTCTTTCCGTTAATGGCCACAGTCTGGTCGTACTTGCCGGTGCTATCGTTATACTTGTCTGAACATCATTAGATGGGTTTGTCTCAGATGTTGGTTAACCTACAGTGCATGGTGAGCTTATCACCCGGGTTAGCAGGTACTTGGGTACCCCCTAGTTGTGTCCCTATACCGGAGTTAGCATGATATGCGCTTCGGTCGATCTTGACCTACCCTGGAGAGTGCTGGCCCACGTGCACCATTGTCCAGCATTGGCGCCACAGTTCCTACGCCCGTCAGCTTTGATCTCTAACATTGAGAATATACGCATACGCCGCAGGATCCGCGAAAGACACGGCAAGAGCCTGGATCAGGTCGCCTCTGCTAGTGCCCATGCCCGGCCATAAGGCCAGGCGGTCCTTCTGCGGGCTTGGGGTGTCCGGGAGGACAAGGGTTGTGGTAGCCTCTCGGATCCATGACGAGGTAGGTCCGAGGGAGAAGTATGGGCCGAAGCCAACTGTGGTCTGGCAGGAGGCCAGACCGAGGAGCGAGAGAAGGGCGAGGGCTTTGGCGGCGGACATGTTGCTGGTGAGTTGCTTGTGCTGAAAGAAGCAGTGAGAACAAGGGAGTTCTTGTGATTTATAACTGTGAGGATTAGTGTAAACGGAAAAACGCCGTGATCAATTCGTCTCAAGCTAATTTCTCCGTTCTGGAGCATGTGGCTCCTCCAATAATACGAGCGTGATGGTCGAGTCCGCCAGGGGTCGGATGTTTCATCTTGTTTCGGGATTGGTTTAATTAATGCCTCTTCCACAACCAAACCCCCAAGGCTATGACAGACAAATATAATTTTGCGTTGGGCCTTTAATAAAGTTAGTCGACAGCTGCCAAAGATTCAAGGAGACCTCGGAGTGCTCACTGTGTCACAGTCATGTCTTCTGTGTGATAAGGCACCCAGAAGATCCCTTGATTGATTACTGATTCGGTTCATAGATGCCGGGTCCCACAGACCGATAATATCGGAGTCGTACCCGAATGTCATAATCCTCGCATTAGGGATATCTACTGCAAGGAAATCCTTCGGCCAAAAGACACCCGTCCTAGCGTGAGTCCATGCAGACGTTCGGTCTCCAGTCAAGCCATGTATGAACACAATGCTTGCAGTGAAAGTCAGCAACCCATACTGTAGCGACTCTCAGGCTACTTACTCCACTACTGGGCTGCTACCCTCATGCAAAATCCTGAGGCCAGTAAAATCAGCCACAGTTGCCGGCGCTGCGCTGTTTGTCGGCGGAATGCTTAGCATCCGCTCACGGCTAGACACTATATCCCAGACCTTCCTCATATTTGAATGAACTTTAGAATAGATGGGAGAGTCAGGCCTAGAAATACCAAATAGTCAGTCGTTAAAAGAAGACAGAAGGGATGCATCGAGGTTCCAACTGAGGATGGAAATAAAATTTGTTGTCGAAGTAAGCATCAGGGATTGGCTGACAATGTACCTCGACTCGGCTTTTTTTTACTCGCCTAGATACCTTAGATATTCGGCGTATGTTGGATATCGTATTGCAGGGTAGGGTCCGTCTGGTGTTTCGACGTGTGGCTACCAATCAGGTCTTAGACCAAAGGGTATTTGGCTGAATGGACCGCACCCATCGGCTCCAAAGTGGCTGATGGTGGAATTGTGCGACAAATGAGGGCAAGGCACGTTAGCTATCAATTAGTCGACCCGGATAAGCAGGTAAGGAGAGAGGCTGTGTAGCTGCGTTAAGTCACGGAATTAGGAGTCAGGGTATTTGGAGGGAGCACCTGAGGTCTGCTCATAACTGCTAGATTAAACAGCTATTATTTTGAGGATTTAGCTGAGAGTAGTCGGACACTCGTACAGCCTCACAGCTGCACAGCCGCACAACGACCATTCTGCTACAGGCTTATACAAATTCATAGTCGGTATTCTCGAGAGCCATGTTTCAAAGCGGGAACATGTCCGTCAACCATATCCGTAGACTCTGCGCATAGCAAAGGGTTGGGATAAAATGGGGAAGTTCTCATGTGACAGGATGAGTTCCTGCGTTTTTGCCATCTTCCGGGGCTACGTGTAGATAATCCTGTGTAATAAACGTCACAAAGTCTACAGATCATATGACTGGACAGCCGCAGAAACGAAATAAGGAAAAGACATACAAGATGCACATATACTCCTAATATACGTGACAATGACGATATTGTGCCCTAAACCGGATTGTGTCCAATTGTAATTACTCCTTCTGAGGGTTCATATTTCTAGATCTCGAGAACTATCATAGCAAAACCAATTGGTCAGGAAGGGCTGTGATTTTCCGCTCTATAGTCAAACTTCGCATTGGCTCATGGCAATCTTTTAGATGAAGGTATGCAAGCCATAAGTTGTTATGTATCTTGTTGAGTAATCCAGAATATCCAAAAAGATATAACTAGTTAACAATTCATGGTCTTCATCTACCTTGCCTCCTCTAAATGTGGCAGACAGTATCTTTCATCCTGTTAAGAAGTGTCCTTCTGGAGAAGAACATCTATTATCGTGTGTCCATAACAACTGTGGTGAGGTATCATTGGCTCAGCGAGAACAGGCGGTGATGATGCAGCTGCGGATGAGATTAGAGGCGTCAACCTCTTATGAAGAATGTCCACAGCACTGAAGCTGGAAAGAGCATGTTGTAACTCGTTGATGCAGCAAGCACCAGGAGCGGCGAAAAGCTGATCTGTAGGGCAGGAATGGACGCTGAATGAACCAAGAAAATGCACTGTAGGGATGGGACAGTGGAGCCTAAGATCAAATCGACACGTCTATTCTCTATCTTTCCTTTTCCTTTTACTAACGCTTCTGTTGCGTTCTTGATCCGAAGATTTTTGCACTTTGCTTTTTTCCTCCTTTTTATTTGCTGTGCAGCTTCCTGAAGTCCGAATGGTTGCAACATGTGATATGCAAGTCTCGATTCAAGCGCATTATAAACTGAAATACAAGTCGATAACTTCATCACAAAAGTCTATTCTGCCTCATGAGCACGACAGAATTGGCGATATT
>JAAAPX010000258.1:0-25079 GCA_012656285.1 Aspergillus fumigatiaffinis | reverse complement strand
CACCTCCTCCAAATCCCCATGCCCTCAACCCCCCTCACCAAGATCCTGTACGAGTTCCGCGCCTACAGACCCCTCCCTCACCGCGAATTCCTCGCCTACATCAACTCCAAGGCCGCCGAAGTCGACGTCCGCAACTTTGCCGTCCAAGACACGGAGACTACCGTCCTGCTCCTCAAGACGCTGAACCACGTCCGCAGCTTCCGCTGGCGCCATTGGCTGTTTGCTAGGGAGTATATTATCAAGCGGACACCGCATCCCACTGCTACGGGTGGTAGTCCAATCGTCACGGTTTGTGCTTCTCCAGCGTACATGAAATAGAAAGAGAATCTGGCTAATGTGGTGCAGTGGCTCCCGAACCAGTTATCTGCAGTGATGGATTTGATGGTTTCGATCTATGATACATATTTGGCGCCGCAGAAGGCGGCCGGAGTTGTCTCGAATGGTCATCTTGCGTATGATGCGACGGTGCAGAAGCAGGTGGAGCCTATGATGGAAATGGTGCGCGATCAGAGGGAGAAATTGGCGAGGGAGGTCGAGAGGTGGTGCAAGGAGCGGGGTGTTTAATGTCCGTAGATTGTTATAGTTACACAGTTGTGTCGGTTTGCCAGCTCGAACCCCTGCCACTGCTATCGCTTTGTCCTTGTAGATAGTGTAACCAACTCCGTCCATATGATGTCCGTTCTGTCGGATGAGACCTGCTCTGTTTTGTCTAGAAGATCATCTAATAATACACGTTCCGCAAAACCTGAATTAGAATACATGTAATACTTGGGGACGGCTCGTCACACTCTATGCTATGATTTCAACGCCCCGAGCTCGTCCATAGGCGACCGCATCTGGTGACACTTCGTCGCAGAACTTGGCATATATCCGCTCCACTTTCGCTACGCTGTCATCGGAGTCCCGTGCATCGGCAAAAGCCTTTATTGTGCAGCCGGAGATCCTTGTATATGAGAGATACACAACCTTGAGGCTGGGTAGTGCGCTAATTATAGCGGCAGCCGACTTGTCATCAGTACCCGCAATGTGTGAAATGTTGAGTTCCTGTAAGTCGCTCAGACTGTCCATGCGGACTAGTTCCGAAATCTGCGCACCGGTGAGGCGGAAGCAGCTGTCGAGATGGAGGACTCTCAAAGGCGCCTTGGCGATGCTGCAGAAGTGCTGAATAGTGTAGCCTGTAGCCCAAGGTACGTCGTTGAGAATTAGTGTATGAAGATTCGGAAGCTCAAAGGGTTCCTCATAGACAAATGGGAATTCCCTTTGGACGAGGGCACCTCCAACGAGCCCTGTTCCCCCACGGATGCGAAGGTATTCGAGGCTAGACGGCAGACCAAATTCAGCTCCAACGTACATGCCGCTCAAGTCCAGCCGGCGCAGCCGTGAAAGCTGATTTACATCAAAATTTAATCGATAAGGGGTGAATATTCGTGGGTTCCAGCTGAGCCGGAGCTCTTCTAGATTAGGAAGACATGTCGAAAGACCCTGCTGTATAGGATTAGACTAGCTGTATTACACGTGAAAGAAGGAAGGCAACGTCAGGCATACCGGAAGATGAAGAGCGGGAGCCTGTACGTCCGGTGCAGAGGCGGCGACCATACCACCGAAAGTGATACTCTTGAGACTTGGAAGTTTCTCCGGCCACTGTACCCGAGCCAAGTTAGATGGCTTCGCATCATGAACTTCGAGTCGCTCCAAAAGTGGCAAAGTCTGAAGGAATTTGCCAATGGTCTCCTGTGGTAGGGCTGTGTGGCCAGATATTATCAGAGTTTTCAATCCTTTGGAGCCCTTGTACAGGTCATAAAGGATATCAGGCTTGCACTGAGCCCATATCTCAAGATGCTCTAGGTTCGGGCACCTGCTGAAGAATTCCAAGACTTTTTGCGTAGACGGCGTCGAAACATTTTTGACAATGGCATGTGTGAGCATGGCTTTTGATCGACGGATGTACGCCCGGACTGAAGGCCAGTGGATCTTGCCACGGGCATCCGACAGATCGATACGCATCCAGAGATTTCGTATGGACGACAGAAATCGATCCCACTTTTTTGATACGCGGAGAATAGCCCTGCAAGAAGTGGTCAGAGCTGTGTTCTAGAGTATACAACTTGGTCCACTCACACAATCTGCTTGAAGTCGAAATGATTCACAACCATCATTGCAACTTCCAATGGCAATACGCTGAACGGGTCATGGCACTTTGCATGTACTTTGCTCCACAACTTGTCATGAAGTTGCTCTACAAGCTACGCAACAGTCAGTACGTCGGAGAACTCGAGTCCAGACAAGGCGGCTCAAATAAGGCATGAGTTAGGTGGAAAAATAACCTACCTGACGACGAGGATCGTATGTCGGCAAAGTCTTTAGGGCATAAGCATAGACTTCAAGTGCCTTGTCAGGTTTACCATCCGACAGCAGGACCTTTGCACATCGAAGATAGCCCTGTCAATGGTCAATAGAGGTGCATTTTGACATCTGTAACGTGAGATTTGCGATCCTACCCGAGAGTCCAGTTTGTTAGTCTTTATCATGGCCCTGGCATCCCGCAGAGCCAGGTCATACTTGGCTAACTTGGTATAGGTGGCAGCACGGTTATCATAGACACTGATGACATCGCCATGGCCGGTTCCCAGAGCCTAGTTCAAGAAATTGAAATTTTAATTAACATTATTCGTATAAGACTCGACAGAGATGGTTCCCCTGAGGGTCAAAATTACCTCTGTGAAGACCTCAAGGGCAGCTTGAAAATTGCCTTGCTGATAAAGTTTCTGGCCGTTTTGCTGCAGTAATGCGGCGGCATCAATCAGGCCACTATCTATTGACAAAGATCTCAGCCACTGAACACAAACATTATTATCATGCTTAGTAGATTCATATTCATCCCAGCACTCATCTGGACTACCTTAACAACAATATCAAAGAAAACGACTTACCTCGAGATAAAGCCATCTTCCACTAAAATCCACTTCCCACACCGCCTGACGCGGAAGAAAGGCGCGCATCATCAACCTGGCAACGGGAACTGCGCGTGGCCATTTTCGAGTCCGCTGCGCTTGTGGTCGGAACGGACAGCCCCAGCAATGGCGGTGTTTACTTTCTTCCCCTTTTGGAATAATCCCTGCTCATTGGAAAATAACGGTCGTCGTTAACAATAATCAATCATCACCACGTCGCCATCATCGTTGGCTCCGAATATTTGATAAAGCTTGCAGGTCAAGCCATGGAGCCGCATAATTTACAGGCGGCATCAACTTATATTAATAATGTGCTCCTTGCTCGAGGTCTGCTCAAAAGCGGCAGAGCGATCGACTTCGCTCAACCGGAGAATGACGAAGGAGGGATCGATGGTACAATGGCGAGAATCATCAACTTGGTCAATGATTTGGTCTTGAGGAGAGACGTATGTGAAGTGGAAGTTCGTATTCTATTTGAGCTGCATGTCTGACCAGCGTCAACAGCGGGAAGCAGAGCATCGGGAGAACCTCGCCACCACGATTCGGACATTGCGCGCGGAGGACTCGCAGAAAATGCTTGAGATTGTATGTTGGGCTTGTATCAATGCCGCGGGAGCAACGACTAAAGTCTTTTACAGGAGAAGTTGAAAACGAAGACGTCGGAGTTGGCCCGGTCGCTGGCTCTGGCGGAAGCCCAAGAACGTGCATTGAAAACAAACCTGTCCAGCACCGAAGCGACCATTAGAGGACTAAAAGAGCAGATACAACGCATGAAGACAAATGTGCAACAGATTCGCGCACAGTGCGCCAATGACGTCCGCAAGCGCGACCTGGAGATGCAGAAGCTGAAGTCACACTTGGCTGAGCGACAGAGAGGAAGACGGGAAGGACTGGGCGTGACAACAATCAACATTAATCCCGCGGTCGATCGAGTGTTCAAATCTAGGTCCCTCGCCGGTGGAGAAGGAGTCAACGATCCCGGGTACAGCTTGAAGCAGGAAACGAACGAATTTTTGACGGAACTGTGCCAGAGCTTGAGCGACGAAAACGATACGCTGATTGCGCTTGCGCGCAATACTGTTCAGACTCTGCTGGATCTACAAGGGTTGTCACAGATGGAAGAAGGAGACGAGCAGTATCCGAATGCATCGACAAGCACACGGGGCATGAAGTCGTCCCAGGGACCAGTCACTACACTTCCTTCATCCTGCGAGGAGCTATCGGTCCAAATGGACAGAGTGCTCGAGCACCTGAGGACATTGCTCACTAACCCGTCCTTTGTACCTCTGGAAGAGGTCGAAGTCCGCGACGAGGAAATCAAGCGTCTACGAGAAGGATGGGAGAAGATGGAGACTCGATGGAAACAGGCCGTTACCCTCATGGACGGCTGGCACAAGAGAATTGCCGACGGAGGTGACTCGGTGCGAGCGGAGGAGCTCCGGCTGGGATTGAAACTCGATCTCAGCGTTGACTCGATGCAAGCATCCACAGCCGATAGTGGGATTGATACAACTATGCAGTCTCCCATTTATGAAGACCAGCAGGCGGAGGAAGAGGCGGAGGCCGCAGTCAAGGTGGCCAAATATAATGCAAACCGAGACGAGTCTGGCGACGCTACCGCAGGCAAAATAACTTCACCACGTGAACGGAAATCTCGCAAACCTACCAGTCGCGCTCTGAAGGAACGGAGCGATAATATCGTTGCTGGGCCTCGGAAAGTGTCCTTTACACCGGGACTCCAAGGCTCGCCATGCGTAGCGGCTGGCCAAGAAGACGAGACCTTGGTGGTCAAAGCTCACAAATCCGAGGCTGTAACCCGAAGACCGTCGAAGAAAAGGGTAGATCCCAAGACGTCACATCAGGTAAGGGCCAAAACAAGTGTTAGAAGTAGTTGAGGTCTAACTTGATGGCAACAGAGTCCCGAGGACGAGACACAATTGAGCGTATCACAGAAGCTCGCAGCTGTTGAAAGCGAAGCACGAGCCGCAGAGGAAGCTCGCAAGGAGTCAGAAAGCCGAAAGAGGACCCGAGGAGTGAAAACCTCCAAGAAAGCCGCTCGTGACCGACGGAGAAGCACATTGACCAGTGACGAGCTCGGGGAGCTGTTGGGCATGCCATCGCGATGATGGGCTCAGTGCTCTTGTTTGGAATATATCTGTCTGGCGTTCGGTTTTGTTGATACCCCCAAGCAGTTTATCTGTACATACATTCCTTTTTTGCACACCTACTCAAGGGCGGGATTCTTATGACACACGGCGCACGTAATCGCTGCCACTCTGTACTGTCTGGAGCGAACCATCTACTATCAATCACAATAATTCTATAATACGCGCTTTGCAAGTTTACTTTGAGGAGAAGCCAGCGGGCACGCTAAAGAGGTCGGTCGGCTCTCATCTTGTGCCCATACAGCTTCCCCACAACCTCGGCAACTGGAGCTTCGAACCGCAATAAGTCAATCTCCGCATTATTTATTGCCAGACCGTTCACTTTGGAAACATCAGATCAACAACCGCTCATCAATCACTGTTGTAACTTTATCTGGTACCTCAATTTTCGTTTCCTGGCTGAGCGTTTCTTCATCTTTCAACGACCAACCTTTGCATCTCAGACTGCAACACTCTACGAACCATTTGGATTCTACAATATATATGCACGATATCCGAGGTTGTAATCATACTGAAGAGACACATCATATATCCATTGAATGATGTCCTCATCACCACCAAAAACATTCCATGGCTGGGTCGCCCATGACGCCACCAGCCCTCTAACTTTCACCACCTTCGAACCTAAACCCTTCACCGAAACCGACATCGAAGTCAAAGTCTCCCACTGCGGCATCTGCGGAACAGACATCCACACCCTCCGCTCAGGCTGGGGCCCAGCCGACTACCCCTGCGTCGTCGGCCACGAAATAATCGGCACCGTCGTGCGCATCGGCCGCAGCGTCCCAACCCTCGCCTCCTCTCCGGCCTCCCGCACAATCAAAGTCGGCGACCGCGTCGGCATCGGCGCCCAAAGCATGTCCTGCCTCCGCGCAGACTGCGAGCCCTGCGCCGACGGGCGCGAGAACTACTGCCCCCGCATCATAGGCACCTACAATAGCCGCTACGCAGACAAGAGCAAAGCGTACGGCGGGTTCGCGGAGTTCTGGCGCGGGCCTGCACACTTTGCTTTCAAGATCCCCGATGCGCTGCCCTCCGCTGCCGCGGCGCCGTTGCTCTGCGGTGGCGTGACTGTTTTCGCGCCGTTGCGGAAGTATGCTGCCGGGCCGGGGAAGGCGGTTGGGATTATCGGGATTGGCGGGCTGGGGCATATGGGGATTCTATTTGCGAAGGCGATGGGCTGCGATCGCGTTGTTGCGATCTCCCGGACGTCGAGCAAGCGGCGGGATGCGGTTGAGGGGTTAGGTGCGGATGCGTTCATCGCGACGGACGAGGAGAAGAAATGGGCAAGGGCGCATGCGCGCTCGCTTGATTTGATTATATGTACTGTTGACGCGCCGGATATGCCTCTTGCGCAGTATCTGCGGCTGCTCAAGGTGGATGGGACGTTTGTTCAGGTTGGGGCGCCGGAGTCGCCGCTCCCGCCGTTGACGGCATGGTCGTTGATCCAGAAGGGGGTGAAAGTTACTGGGTCGAATATTGGGTCTCCGGATGATATTCGGGAGATGCTGCAGCTGGCTGCGGAGAAGAAGGTGTTGCCGTGGATTCAGGAGCGGCCTATGCGCGATATCAATGCCGCTCTGGCTGATATGGATGCTAACAAAGCGAGGTACCGATACGTATTGTCTAACGAGATGGGGGCGCAGTCGAAGTTGTAATGAATTAGTTTCAGTAGTTTCAGTAGTTTTAGTATGATTTATCTTGTCTATAAAAGGCGCTTTTATCCACTAGTTCATGGTTGATACATGGTTCGAAGAACACTTACATTAGAGAATCAACGGTGCTTATCCGTGTAGAGTAAGAAATACGAAGTCTGCGGTAAACGAGATGGCTGGAACGGTGGATATCTTGGCATCGAGAAAAGATCATCACTTTTACCGAAAAGGGGAATTAGTACGAGATATACGAACAAGTCCAGTCGCTCCATAGTGGGTTTCGACGTTGCCTTGGGATGAGCCAAATTTGATGAATTCGAATTTTATTGAGGAGGCGACTAGTAGAGTTATATAAGAAGTAGATATCTTCGTAGCTGGGTATCGTTCTGACAGAATTAACTACCTTTTTGCTTGAATTTTCCACCCGTCACTCTGGGATATCTCTTGCTTTGTTTGTCATTGTTACATATAAATCACCACCATGTTGTTAAAGCGAGCGTATGAAGGCTGGGTAGCCTACGAATACTATCCCTCCATGGCGGCGGGAGTGATATTCGTCATCCTCTTCGGCATTGTCACTCTGCTACACACCTTCCATCTCTTTCGAACAAGGACATGGTTTTTTATTCCTTTGGTCATAGGAGGCTACTGTAAGTTCTGATCTGCTTCCGCCGGATGATTCCCTCGAACTGAATATCTGACTTCATCAAGTCGAATTGATAGGATACATTGGACGCTGCCTGTCAGCATCCCAGTCGCCAAACTGGACCCTTGGCCCGTACATCATGCAGAGCACATTGTTGCTGGTAGCGCCTGCGCTGTTTGCTGCGAGTATATACATGGAATTGGGCCGAATCATCCTTCTCGTCAAAGGGGAAAAGTTCGCAATCATTCGGGTGACCTGGATGACCAAGATATTTGTTGCCGGAGACGTTCTCAGCTTCTTGATGCAAGCCTCAGGTAGGGTTTCAGTCATTATGTCCTAGAAGAGAGCTAAACACTGATGGTCCGTTGCATGGCAGGGGCGGGAATCCTGGTCACGGACAACCAAAGCACGGGCGAAAATGTCATCGTTGGCGGTCTCTTTGTCCAGATCATCTTTTTCGGTTTCTTTGTGATAAGCGCTTTCGTCTTCCAGCGTCGGATCGCTGCCCATTCAACTCCCGAGTCCGTCGCCGAGTACATTCCATGGAAGAAACATATGGGCGCACTATATGCATCAAGTATTCTGATCTTGGTTCGATCCGTGTTTCGAGTTGCCGAATACCTTCAAGGCTGGGATGGTTCATTGCTGCAGAGCGAAGTATTCATATATGTACTGGACGGACTTCTGATGTGGTTTGTCATGGCTATCTTTCTGGTTGTTCACCCGAGCGAGATCAATTGCCTGTTGGGTCGCGGGAAATTGATGACAGCCAAAGGGGGTCTCCAGGTCTGCGAGGCTGCTCTTCCTGTTTAGCAACTGAGTAGCTCTCTAGCCTTGCCGCGATGATGCTTCATGAATTGTTTGTTTGTTTGAGTTTGCACCGCCGTGTCGTTTTCCTTCCAACCCGTCATTCCGCTAGAGCGATCGTTCTTTGACTTCTTGTCTTTATCGTCTCCACATGCGCTTATCCGCTTGTGGACGGTACTGTAAATGCAAAATGCAGATAGAATCATGCTTCCCACATTGAAGCTCAGGTTAAATTCGGCTCGAATGCCTGGCCGAAGATATCTCTCATAGGCCAATATATCAACGGGCGCCAACGCTCATCTAGAACAAGCCAGAGCGCCTTTGAAACCCGAGGACCCCACTCGTCGAGACACCAATTGTGTCGGAGGCGATGGAGGATTGCGCAGTAGTATGCCAGAATGACCAGAGCTAGGGGCTTACGCTCCCGCAGGCAATCCACGTATCTCGGTTGCAGCCTGATTGCCCACCTGCAGGCGACAGCAATGGACGTTAGGCCGCTGTACACCGCGCCTGCCATATCTGCCCATTTGTCAATAGTGTCCTCATAAACAAATGTATCGTGCGTGGAATCTGTCTCTCCAATCGACTTGTTTGCATCTTGGAGCTTTCCTAAGGCAAAGAGTATATCATCGGGAAGGTCGACTTCATATTCGTCAAACTGTACAATTGGTCCAAAATCGCTGTCTTTTATCGAGGAAGATGCGGTACTCAGCACCTGGTGCACGCCCCGCGATAGTATAAGCAGCTGCAGCAGATCATCGATGTAGTCCCACGGGTCTTTCGCATCTGGCGGATGGGGATAGCCAAATGCATAGACGGCCACAATGCTTGCAAACGCAAACATGGCTTTGGCGTTGGAGGGGTTAATATCATGTAGCCGTTCACGAAATAAGGCCAATGCTTGGTCCTGATGCGCGACAGCAATGCTGACGTAGTCGGCACGGCGATGGTCAGCCCTGGTCCGCGCAATATGAAGTGCAGAGATAGCTAGTATTCCATGCATGAGGAACGGGTATGACAGCGCCTCTTCAGGGACACAGGCGCGCCAAATGCGGTCCGTTTGCTCGTTGCGGGAAAAAGACCTATAGGTCTCATTGCACCACTGCATCATCAATTCCAAATCACATAGGTTCAGTCCCGTAAGTGAATACTGAGTTGCCGCGCCGTGTCCACCCAGCTTCCCGAGAATGCCAAAGGAAACGGCGGTGTCGTGGAGCGACTGTTGCTCCGGAGGCCCTTCGGATGCAGATTTGTTCGACCTCGAGCGAGACTGCGACCTCCCATTTGCCCACAAAAAGGAGCCGCTGGAGTCGTAATCGCATTGAGCCCTGCGTTTGACGCAGTTGGAGCACGCTGGGCGGGCTTCATCGCACTGAGAATCGTTAGTGATATTTTGCAGCTCAGCTAAGTGGTGTGAGTCTCCGTACTTTGACCCTGCGTCGTTTGCACTCTACACAGCCATGTCTTGATTTACGATGAGGTCTTCGAAGAGCCATCTCTTGGAGGGCACTCTGTGCATAGCGTTCGCAGTTTGTACTCGAAAGAACGTCCCACATTAGGCAACACAAAAGATGCCCCCAGCTGATTATGTCATCCAACCTTATCGCTTCTTCAGTCAACAGCGTTTTACTACTGTGTTTACTTTTTCTCCCTTTTTAATTTCTCTGTCTAACAAATAATTTCGATTATTGGGTATGCACAGCTGAATTTAGTAAGCAACAAAATGGAGATCCATCGAAAATGCAGCATATATGGTATCTGTGCTCAACGCGACAAGAAGGAAAGAAAGACACCGAAGCAACGAATATGTGAAGAGAAACAGAATAACGTTGCCCATGCATAAATCCCAGATAGCTGAGCCGTTTCTCAGCCGCCGCCATCACCGCCGCCGCCTCCTCCTCCTGAGGAACTACTGTCTCGTCGCCGTTGTTTCTCGTACAGAGCAAGAGCGGTGATGATGACCATCAGCTCGAATTCCCGCCCATAATCTGCATAGATCTCAAGCTTCCCAGACTTCTTACAGCCCCAAAGGCTACTCGTAAACACAGCAACGAGCCGATCAGTCGCCTCATCAACAAGCTTGTAGTTGCGCGAGGAAAACATCGAAGGCTTTGTATCCCCAACTCCTACCGAATGCGTGCTCTTCCAAATGAATGCCCGGCGTTCTACCCCGTACTCGGAGTGGAGAGACATTTGAATCCGATATCTTGCATGAAGGTGGCTGAGAGACACGAGATCTTCCCAGTCGACTGAGTTTGGTGTTTCAGGATTTCCCAGCCCGACTTTGAGATGCCTTGAGAAATGCAGGAATTTGCAGACTGCGAGTACCGGTGCTTCTGCACTATTGCCCGCATGAACGCTGAGATCGGGTTTCTTTGGTGTCCACGTGGAATTGCGGACGTGGTATAGCTGTTCCTTGCTGGCATTGTGGACGTTGTAATCATGGCGGAAGAGTGTGTGATATATATGGTAGAGGCGGCAGGGGCTGTCTATGTTCGAAGGAACTGAACCAAGAGACTTGCTTTCAGTCATTGTGGTCTGATAGGCACTGCACGAATCCGCTTGGGTGGCATCGTCAGTGCCATAGGTTTCCTTGGAGCGACTCATTTTCGCGGACGGTATGATCCTAGGAAAAGATCTGAATTATCCAGGAAGACCTGGCACCTTTATAGTCTGCTGGCTGGTTAGCGAATACGGGCGTTCTTGAGTTGAGCCATTTGTTCACTCCGTAGCCAAGCTTGGCCTAAACACTATTCATCCGGATCTGAAGGATAGTTTCCGTTTCTAGTCAATCGAAGGGTGGCAATGCCCAGTTGATTGCCCGAATGATCGACATCGGCTGCTCCGTTGCCCAACAATACGGGCGGGTTTCCATGGCTTATTACGGGGCTGAGTCTCGCCACTAGTATATGAAAATCAGCCTTAAGAGGCCGTGCTATACATCAACCAATCACAGTCCGCAGCGAATACGATCAGCCCAAAGCGGCTAGACCAATCTGTCACCTGGGACAGCCAATCACATTTCATTCCTAGTCAAACCTTGCACGTGACCATTATTGATCACATGATGTCACATGACATGGCAACTGGACGCCAAGACCCAGCGCGCGTCAGTCAATGGAGAGCAATAATGGCGAAGCAGAAGGAGAAACACGGCAAAGTGTTGACGGCAAGGTGATGATCGCTGCTGATTTTTGTCCTCCTTAGCTCGCTTCTCAGTCTGCCACCTGACTGGCAGCTACTGCGCATCTATTCTCCAGCCTTTTCCGCAGGAATTGCCTGTTACGAGCTGGGATAGCACCAGGAATCTCAAGAAAGAGAGATTTCATTCTCCGGTGCTCAGTGTCGCTGGTACTGGTGCCGTTGCTAAAAGTGCCATTACTCCTCATTCTCCCTACCAATTAACACCTCGTCAACCATCAATATGAGCTTCCAGGTACCTCATGGATCGAGTCCGTCCACACCAGACAAATCTCGGAGCTTTTTCAGCGACATCTCGGCGACTCCTGGAGATGCTCCGCCTTCCGCAGCCAAGTCCTTCACTCCTCGAGGCCCTCCTCCATCCACCATATTCGGAAGCTCTCAGATGAGCTCCAGATCCCAGCTGGATTCTCCCCAGTCCCTTTTTACCAAATCCGGAGGGGTCGATTTCAATGACAGCATCTTCAATTCTTCTGTTGGATCCTTCCATCAGCCAGCACCCCGAGCCAAAAATGCTGGAACAGGGAAATCCTTCGCGCAGTCGCAGTCGCAGTCGCTTTTCAGCATGACGAACAATACTCGATTCGGCGAGTCGACCGGTTTCGGAATGTCTAATGGCTTTACTTCGCAAATGGACGCAGAGACCAACGCCGATGACGAACAAATGATACCCGACGAGGAAGAGGATGTCCAGGAGGAGGATGAAATGGACATGGGCAACGCCGCACACCGATTGAGCTTCTTAGACTCGCAGTTTGGCAATTCCGCACAAGCACAGCCTACGTCGCATGGTCAACGAAAGTCAATATACTCAAACCCGGGCAATGCAAAACGGCCGAAGCTCGACGAAAAATGGGCTCAACAATCACCGTTGCGCAAGGGTAAACTGTCTCCAAAGAAGGATTCCGCAATGCCCTCGATCGTACGGAACTTCGCCTCTCGAGCCGGGCCCGCGGCGGTCAACGAGCCAAGTGACGTGATCATCAGCACCGAAGACGAAATGTGTCGAATGTACGACGAAGTGAGACAATCTGAGTTTACGAATAGAGACATTCAAATTATTCTCTCCGAGGTGTGCAGCAGACTTACAGACTCATGGAAGCCATCAATGGAGGGAAGCCGTGTCCCCAGAGTACCTGGCGCAGGGACGGACATTGGACCTGGGGATCGTGCTCCTGATGTTGCCAAGGCCAGCTTTCTCGGCTCTTTACTGCTTCAACTCCATCACCCGCCTGTGTCGGCCCCCAAGCAAGGGAGTCTCAGCAATAATCTAGGATTTGCGGCTCCCCGGAGTCTAGTCGTCGCGGCCTCAAAATCGGATACGCCTACGCCAATACCCAAGGTTCTTTTGGACTGGCTTGAAGCCTATCATTCTTCTCAGCACGAGGACCTGCGAGCTTTGAAGGAAGTTGAGCCTAATCCCACCGCATCTTCCAATTTCTGGGAGATCGTCAATGCAGCGGTGCTACGTGGGCGCTTCTCGGAGGCGGCAGATATACTGCGATCGGCGGACTTCAATTATGCCAGGTCAGCTTTGGAGGATGGCTTACCCCAATCAGGCTATCGTGGAGCACAGCTGCAAAATATCCAAAGATGTATCAATAAGGCTCTTCAAATTTTAGAGTCATCTCCCATCATCCAGTACGATGACTGGGATGTCAAAGGCGCTGAGTGGGCGTTGTACAGGAAACGTGTCACAACAGCCGTAACAGATCTGGAGGAATTTGCGGAAGGAGGAGAGCAGCAATCGGTCGAGCCTCCGGTCACAGACAATCGCTTTCAGGCAATTAACTTTGGGCTGAAGCCTAGTCCAGCAAAAGCCGATTTCTCTTTCACCAAATCTGCGCGCATGGCCGAAAGCCGTGTGCCTTGGACGATCTATCAAAGTTTGAGATATCTGTATCGTATCATACTCGGTGATGCCAACGCCATTCTGAACCTCGCGCAAGACTGGATCGAGGCCACCATTGCGCTTACGGCCTGGTGGGACGGTGAGGACGATGAGACGGCGCAAGGGAAGGGCGATGTCCCCCGCAGCGGCATGTTCAGATCGCAGGCCTTCCGCGATACCAACGAGGACCCTGTTAATGCCTATCTGCAGCGCCTGGATCTTGCCTTCCGTAGCGCTATCAATGAGGAAATGGCAGATTCCAGTTTCAGGGTCAATCCACTAAGTAGCCTCGAGGTTGGCCTGGCGTCCGTTTTCGAGGGCAACGTTGACGGTGTGCTTGAACTGATTCAAACATGGTCATTGTGCATTGCCTCTGCTGTGGCTGAGGTCGCCTCAATTGGTGGCTGGCTTGATACAGAGAGAGGAGCGAAGCCGCTGCCGGGTCTCAGTGAGAATGACCTGATGGTCCTCTCGTACGGTCAGAACGGGAATGAGCCGAACAAGCGAGTTCGCAAGGATGACGTTCTAAGCAGCTATGCGCTTGGCTTGTTCAAACGACGTACGATTGAGCACACGTCCGGCGTTCGTGATGGCTGGGAGCTTGCTCTGGAAGTTGTGAGCCGTCTAGATGACGCGGAGAAATTGCAGAAGAGTGTTTCGGAACTACTTGACAAGATCCCTCTTGACAATGTTGAGCAGTTGGACAAAGTGGTGTTACTTTGCTCCGAGCTTGGTCTGGACAAGGAAGGAAGGAGAGTGTCTGAGGTACGCCCATGTTTAAGTCCCACCCTTGTTGTTTTTCTTGATCTCGAAACTGACCGTCTGGCAGCGATTTGGTGATCAAACGGTAGAAAAATCTGACGAGTACGGTCTCGCATTGGTGTGTTACGCTCGTGCACACAGCCGTCGGAAGGTGAAGTCGGTTGTCGACCTACTCATCTCGTACAGCCTGGTTCAATCGCGGGCATATCCCGCATCTGCACATCTCGATGAGCAGCTTGAGGCATTGATCAGAGACCCAAAGACCTGCCTTTCAGCGATTGCGGGTTCTGACGAGGACGCTGCAAGCATCCTTCAATTTTATTTCAGCGGATATGCCACTTTACGTCGGTTTTATGAGATACGAGATGAAGCGATCGGGCTCAAGGAGGGACAGCGACCTCGCTTCAAGCCCTTGGCCAGACGTAGGGCAGCAGCCCAGGCTCTGGTTGCAGTAATCAGTAGCGCCGCCGATAGTATCTACGGTGGACTCTATGATCCGGGTCGTGACTCTGCGGTGCAAGTGGATGGGCTTCTGACACTCTTGGGAGAGGCTTTGCCGTTTATTGATCGTAAGTTATAGTTGTTTTTTGACGCATAACCTTCAGAGGCTGACTCCGTGATAGAAAACACTCCGGTTCTTTCGATGTCTCAGCAGTTTACTATTCTCTCCGCCATTGAAGATCTGGAAACGGTCACGCCCCGCGTCTACTCCCAGTGCGAAGAATGCTTCCGCTCCGCGCTCATTGAGTATCACTCCTCTGAGCGTGCATCGTCCGGCGGTCGATCCTCCGCTGAATCCTACGTTCTGCCGCCATCACCACGGGCACTTTTGAAGAAATCTGTATCTTCGCTCACCGCATCCAGCACGTTTTCCTTAATTGGCAGTGATATGATCGAGAGTGTTCGGAACCGAACCATGTCTGGCTCGGGATCTGTGACCGGCTCAGGTGTGTTGGTTCCTCGTCCCGGAGATGGAGCTCAAATAGGATCCCACGAGCGCGGGTGGGACTGGCGAGCTGCTTTACCGGAGGATATCAAGGGAGAGGAAGTTCTCAAGATGTTACGGTTGGGATTAGCCCGAGGCTTGAGCTTCGGTGCTCTGGGGTCTGTGTAATAGAGGCGGTTTGTGCATCGTTCTTGTCTAGCATGTACGTGTAGGTGTATTTGTGGGATCCATAGCTTTTCATCTACTCGGACCTTACGTCCATACGATCGATCTTTCATGAGGGTGAGAAAAGGATAGTAGCAATGACAGTCCCCGGATAGTCAGGAGGGAAAGCATTGAATGCCCCAGGCAGCAATAGCAATGACTTGGCCACAACAACTTTCCAGTGCATCTTAACTTCTTCTACTACCCATCATTGCCGCACTCTTTTCATCTCATATCATCGAAGGATCGTCCGTGATTCCCATTGATAATCGAAATTCAGACTGACCTCGGAGCAAACTGATAATGTTCACCGACAAAGCGCTCCAAGGTGCCTCTTGAACTCCTTAGCATGCGATCTTCTGTTAGCGCCGAGCTTACCCATAGTCAACGATGATTTCTTCGAACTCAGACCCTCCAAACGAGCGCTATGTACCCCTCCTATAAGATACGGGCCAAGCAATACATCGCTTCGGTATCAACGTCAGAATCAATGAACAGCGGTCTAGATCTCGGAACATTGAGCCCGGAGAGCAGCACTGAAACGACGCAAGCTGAGGATGTGATTATGCAACGATGATTCTACCGACTTCTAGTTTACCAAATCACTAATTCAGTCACTGAAACACTGCCCTGAGTCCTGGATGGCAGATTCGCAACTCCAGTGATTGGATGATGTCATGCGCGAGAGGATGAGTCAGGTCAGATCATGTGGGGGTTTTCAACGGTTCAGCCCTTCAGATAGGATAATGAATCCCCGCCGTTTCCTCGGGTCAGCCTTGCGGGTTATTCTTGTCTTTTGAGAATGCTGCAAGGGTCAAGACCAGGTCGGACATCCCTGAGGCTAGTCGCAATTGGCGGGCAGTGGTCTGTGACTCAACGGACAGGGCTGAGGGAGAAGCACTTGATTTGTCAGACTCGTACCAATTCTTCAAGCCCATGCATCATCCTGCATGTCCATGCTCACCGATAGTTCTGCTAATATCGAGGCTCAACTGCAAGCTGAACCTGCGGAGTCCTTTTTATCACTCTGTCATCTTCTTGCACCACCTCGAGCAAATTTGTCAACCGGGAAAGAAGAAGCCCTTTTTTCGATCGTGCGGTGGCTAACGGAGCGACTAACTCGATGAGTCTCTAGCAGAACAAAAAATAGAATGGTTGACGATGTTTACTGGCTACCCGATCATTGCAAGTAGAAATAACTTCGACCTATCTCAGGCAATGGTCCAATAAGGCCTTAAGGCCTCCAAAATCCATGGCACCATGAGCTGAAAACCCCTGCAAGCACGAGATCGTGCTTGGAGACAGACCAATGATGTTCCGCTAAGGAGGGCCCAACTCCGCTTGTATCAACCTTGAGGGTTTTTAGAGCCTCCTAGCCTTCAACGGGCCCGTCACGGTGGATATCCAAACTTGGAAGTCGGCATCAGCTGTCATCGCCGTCGGTACAACGTTCTGCAACTTGGCCAACCGGTTCGGCTGTTTAGCAGGGCTAGCGAATTGCCAACCTTCAGCACAATGGAACCCCACTGATCAACTATGGCCTCGGTCTTGTCCGCGGGAATGACCTGCGGGAAGTCGAATATGGTCTGGTGTCGATTGTGCCCAGTGACCTGTTTCCATCTTCTTTTTCTTTGCAGTTCACGAATTGTCTTCCTCGGACTTCAACGATATTCGATACAACTGCAAAAAGTCCCGGCTAAGACCTAAATGGATGCCTTGCATCAAACTCGGTCCGCACTTGCTTCGGGTTGCTAGCAGATTGAATAGGCTATGCAGCTTGATGAAACCCGGCTTCCCATTTCGTTTCGTCCTATTTTTGACCATTATCATGACATCCTTGAGGTCGCCTGAGTTCTTCAACTTCATATAAATAATCTCTCCCCAACGGGGTCAACCTTTGTTTGTCCTTGGATGGCATCGACAAACTTTAATACATTGGATCTTTATTGTCTCCTTCTCTTGCTTCTTCTCTTGCGCATTCGTTCAATAGCACTTTCTCTATCGGCAACTGTCTACGCTGGACGTCGTCATCCACCCGTCGCATATACTGAACATTCTATCCCAACCTATCGAAATGTGCTATCAGCTCGTGGAACGTTATTCGGTGTGTGGGTGTCTTTACTTTGAACACGCGGTCGACCCTTGTCAAGCATACGCTCAACGAGGACACACTGTGCAAGTGAAGACGGTGTTGGTCGGATACGCCTGCGAGAAACATTCTGCGAGACGGAATGGATCTACTGGCGGCAATCGTTCTGCGACGGGGTACTCCAAGGGATATTGATTTCGTCGAAGGATACCGGAGTAAGCTGCGTTGAACGCAGTGCTAGCATCAATAACTTCTTTTCTGTGCTCTGAGAGCCGATCTCAGTGCACCGCGTGCGATTATTTGCCTTCTCATCGACTGGTCACTTGGCAGCCTGGAGCTGTCCGCACTGTTCGACACGGTCAGCCTTGAAGGCTGGCAATCATCGATTGAACCCACGACACAACAACAATATTTCTTTGTCCGATGCATTCGTCCCGGCTGGACCTGGACCTTTTTCGTTTCTCTCACCATGACGACCACTCGACTCTTTCTTTTTGTTCTCAATCGGCTTCGATCCACGGCGGGCTCTGACCGATGTTACGGGTGACACGATGCAGCATGGGATATGAACACCTTCGAGCTCTGTATAATTGGATTTGGATTGATATAGACATGCTTTGGCGGGAAAAAATCTTATACACAGCTTGCATGGGATGGAGTTCAGCATTTCATGAGCGCTGCGTTCTATCATTACACTTTCACACGTTCGTTGCCAGCGTTCTCATTTCGGGTTTTTCCATTTCATTTCATGTACAATTATCTGGCCAGTCCAGTATAGATAGATAACCATCAAACGCTCGTCTACCTACGGATTCCTCGCAACCCCATCAAGTCCCTCTGCATCTCTCAAGTCCCCGAACCAGCCTGCATCCCCATCGCAAACGTATGATCCTCCCATACTCCACCCCCTTCTGTTTCAACCTCCCCAACAAAATCCAGCTAACCTCTGGGGACCATCCGATCCACAACCCCATGCACAATCCACGTCGCCGGAAACCTCTTTCGGATCTGCTTCAGACTGGCCCCTCTAAAGTTACGCCGCTCTGCTAGTGGGCACGAGCTTCGGCTCCTCCTCGTAGATTTTGTTCAGGGAGGATTTGTCTAGCTCGGGGAGATTGTATTCCTCCCTGACATGCCGGAGTGGCCAGCACGAAGGCTCGCCGTGGATGTTGATACTGCCGTCTGAGTTTGTCAGGGGTGCTGCTTAGGGAAGGGAAGGAGGGAACTTACGAACGGGACAGTGTTTCTCGCCATTGTAGTTTGAGGAGGTTGATGGGGGAGGTAGATGTCTGGTGATTTGGTTGCCGTTGGCTTATTTGTATATTACTGTTTCTGGGGGATCGAGGGATCCTGTCATTGTGCTGGATCCTTATTCGACGGTAGATGGACGGGACTAATTTCTTCAGGACGGATTATGATTGCGTGTTGATTGTGAGAGACGCCTGCCTCGAAGTCTACTGCTGACTTTTAAGGGATGGATGACTCGGGATATCCGATACGGGGACAGAAGGCATCCAGGATGAGTTCGATTGCATACCCCGGAACCTGCCTGCTTATAGCTACAATATGAGTGTAAAGAGTCAAGTATATATTTCCATCAATATATCATTTCGTCGTAATCTCATTTATCTTGACAGCGTTATATATTGGGCTCTAGGGTATGGTCTGTAGTAGCAAGCTGCATGCCTCCAGAGAACAGCCGTCCAGATCACAAGTCATCAACGTTCGTTCCGCCTGGCCATATCTCATTCGCACAAGGCAAACGAGACATGGAGCGGACAATTGTCAGTCGCACGTACATCCTTTTCCTCCTCACGGTGAGGTTCACAAGGACGGAGCGAGTCCGGTTGCCCTCGTGCCGTCAACGGTGAGGCCCTGGTCCGGTTGACCGTCTCATTTTTTATGGAACACTTTTTTTTTTTTTTCTCTTTTCTTTTTTCTTTCATTCTTCTCTGCTGAAAAAGATTCATCACATAATTCATGCCAAAGGAGTGACTATAATTTTGCTTAAACAAATCGAATTACTCGAAACATGCCGAGACCAACGATAAGTTGGTATCGTTGCATTGACCGAGGCGCAGGGAAATAGTCGATCTCCCGTCTCTGTGATGGATAGATCCTTTCAGAAGTACAAGAGGGAGAGAGACACGGGAACTGAGAAGAATCAACGTATTTATCTGCGCACAACGATGCCTTGACGGCGCACGGCAGTACGAGCCCGGCGATACTCCTCATCGCTGTCAGACTCGGAGCAGCTGGCCTCAGAAGACTCGGTGACGTAGCCACAGCGACTACCACCGCAGTCGAGCTTGACGCGGTCGCCCTTGCGAGTGATGCCGTACCGTTCACAGCGGCAGATCGGGGTGGGTGGGTCACTCATAGAAGACAAGGACGACGGCGAGGTGCTGCCCGAAGACCGAGAGGAGAGGGAAGAGCCGACGGAGCTGGGCGGGCTGTTGGAGTACGAGTACTCGTCGGACATGCGGGAGCCGGCAAAGCGCCTGGTCAGGTCCTCCATGGTGGGAGCAAAGTCGGTCTCCCGGATCTGTCGAGAGGCGTAGGGCTTGGAAGGCTTGGGGTGGTGGATCTTGGATGGAGACAGAGCTCGGCCCTTGACGACGTCGTTGGAACCTCGGCGCGTCTTGGGAGCAGGGTTGGAGCTCTTGCCACCGGGGACATCGAGGATGTTGAGTTTGCGGCCAGTGGTGGGCTCAACAGTGTATTCGACGGCGGGATCGTGAGAGACATGGTATCCATCCATGATATACTAGACCATGGTTTAGTCAACTTCCCTTATCAATTCGGCAGCGGCGAATACTTACGTAGTACCAGTACCGACCACCCAGCTTCAGCATCGACGTCTGGAAGCGGAACTTGCCGACCCATGAGCCTGGCTTGGAATCATCCCGGGAAAGGGGGATCTGACGAGAGTAGTTATCCCAGGAGCCGAGCAGATGGACGGTCTTGACGTTGGAGGAAGTCCGGAGAGAGAACTTCAGTTGAACAGCGGTCATTGTGGCGGTAGATAATTGACGTAAAACTAAAGATTATATTATATGGGAAGTTGAAAGAGCAAGTCGATATAAATCGTTGAATCAGAGCCTCGAGTAAAAGACTGCCAGAGTCTATTCGATCGAAGTCTGTTGGTTGGTTGGTTGCTTGCTTGCTTGTTGATTGGCAGGCGGTGCAACGCTCACAACGAGTGCGCTTCGTTCTCTTTCAAGGCTGACGGGAACCAGTCCACGGCAGAATTAGAATCAGAAAAGATTAAAGGTGTAAAAAGACCTTGACAAAGAGAAGAAACCAGTTCTTTGAGAAGATCCGAGCAAGTAGGCTGAGCTGGAAACGGCTAACAATGAACAACGTCGGCCGGCGACGAGGATTGAGAACCGCGGGTAGAAGATTGTATAATCTAGAAGTATCCTGAGCAAGGGCAAATAAACAAGATCATCAGAGAGCACAGCTCGTCTGATAGAGTAAAATGGGGAAGGGAAGATTTGAGGATTTTTTGATATAGTGGGGGGAAGTAAATTAGTAGTATAGAAGATGCAGCAATAACGACAATAACAAAAACCAGTGCAACCAGTGCACAGGATACTTCCAAATTAAGGGCAGCTCAAACCAACAAAAGCTTGCTGGAGAAGAAAGAAAGAAAGAGAAGGAGGAGAGAAGGCTCCTCAAGCAGACAGCGGCTGCGGCACCTTTAAGGCACTCTCAATCTCCAGACATCCAGTAGATTCCCAGTTGCTGTTGGTGTTCAGTAAGACGAGAGAGTTGGATGCCATCACCTGCAGGCTATTCTAAGAACAATGACTGGCGGTGGAGATGATATCTACTGCCGCAGCCAATCATCACATTCATTTGCCCATCTTCAGCTGTCAGAGTGGAGACTTTCTTCTTGCTGGCGGGTAAACAATGAAGGTGATTGGTTCCTTTACAACAAGGAGGGGCTCAAAAATCTTCCAGTAACCAACCACATAGCAGAGCAGAGCACCAACCACCAACCTGGATTTGGCGCCTGTTATCCACTGTGATGAGGGCATCACCAATCGAGGCTTCTGGCAGGCCTCCCATCAGCAACCACACGGGCTGCTCTTATGCACACTATCAGCTCTTCGCTTCCCGCAGGATAGACATACAGCCTTTAAGGTTCAGGACAATTCATCATGCATGGAAAGAGGGGAAGTCAATATATCCTCACTATTGTCGACGTCCTTGTCCTCTAATAACAGCCGTGTATGACTACCAGGCTACTGCTGAGATGATAAAAGCAGTTCAACATTGTCCAAGTGATTCTAGTTTTCGCTGAGTACATAAAGAGAAAAAGAACCAAGGCACTCACTTCCCCCTCAGGCCCATTTTCAGAGCGGTCGCATGTAAATCACAGTAGTATCAAGTCGAGATAAGTGACAGTCCATCTTGCATCCTTTGTACGCCAGAGAAATGCCAAAAGGAAAAATAGAAGATCAATCTGTTCTCTCTCCGTCGAGATAACAAAAAAAAGGGGAGGGGGGTTGAATATGAAAACACGTAGATAATTAGAAGGGCGACTGGGACGAAAGCGAATATAGTTTTGGTCATGTCGTAAGAAAGAAAAGAACGAAGATTGTACAAAACCCTCTTGTCTCTGTCCACTCGACTTGTGCCCTTATCTTCCTTACCGCACGGACACGCCAGAACGGTTGGTAAACATGCGAGCGGCGATATTCATCGCGGCCAATTCTTGGAACAGAAGCTTGGCTGCATACGGAATATGCACCTGCGAGATCCTGTGCTTGTTGTTGCACAGTCGACACTCGAAGAGTCCCTTCTTCAGTTTCCTGCCACGCGAAATTATCGGTTAGCTAGTGCTTATTGTTATGCAGACAGACTATCTGCAAAGGGTTAGGGAAAACTTACGCAATTGGGGTCATGAGTCCACAGTCATCGCAGATGTGGACACGGAACGGGTCGGAGACATCAAATAGACGCTCCTTCAGGAAGGCGCTGGCACCGTGCGCAATCATACAATCACGTTCCATCTCTCCGAAACGCAGACCACCGTCACGGGCTCTACCTTCCACAGGCTGCCGGGTCAGAATCTGAGTCGGTCCACGGGCACGGGCGTGGATCTTGTCGTCGACCATGTGGCGCAGACGCTGATAGTATGTTGGTCCCAGGAACACTTGCGCAACCAGCTTGCGTCCAGTGTGTCCATTGTACATCACTTCGAAGCCACGAGACTGGTAACCGTGCTCCCGAAGCAGCCGAGAGATTGAGTCAACAGTAACATCAGTAAAAGGTGTTGCATCACCTTCGAACCCACGTAATGCCGACACTTTACTGAGCTGACACTCGATCAAGTGAGCAATTGTCATACGAGACGGAATAGCATGCGGGTTGATGATAAGATCGGGAGAAACACCCTCGCGTGTAAACGGCATGTCTTCCTGCCGGTAGGTAATACCAATGGTACCCTTCTGTCCGTGACGAGAGGCAAACTTGTCTCCGATCTGAGGAACCTTTGTCGTCCTCATGCGCACCTTTACGAACTTGAGATCATCATTGCTGGTAGAGACCAGGACTTGATCCACAATACCATTTTCAGTGCTTCTCAGTGGCGTCGACACGTCCAGCTTGGTATGTGCCTTGGTTCGCTGGCCGAGTTCCTCGGCCTCCGGTGCCAATGGGGCCGTCTTTCCGATGATAATATCCTCTCCAGAGACACGCACACCAGGGGCAATGATACCGTCCTCATCGAGCTTATCGTAGGTGCCCTTTCTCATACCGATCGTATCCGAGCGCATAGGCTTCTCAAACCGCTCGACAACAGTCAGACCAACCATCTTCTCGGTATCGGTGTATGTGCGGTAGAACAGACTGCGGAAGAGACCGCGATCGATGCTGCTCTGGTTCATGATGACCGAATCTTCTTGGTTGTATCCGGAGTAGGTAGCAATGGCGACGATAGCATTCTGCCCAGCTGGCAGCTCACGGAATCGAAGGAATTCCATGGACCGCGTTGTGGCCAACGGTTTCTGCGGGTAGTAGAGAATATTCGCCATCGTCTCCATCCGTTGGTCAAAGTTGGTCAAGAACACACCCATAGCTTGTTTACCCATAGCAGACTGGTAGGTATTACGAGGCGACTGGTTGTGGTCTGGGAAGGGAATGATACTGGCACAGACACCAAGAATCATACTGGGGTGAATCTCGCAATGCGTCCAAGTGTGTGCCTTTTGACTGAGGATCGAACGGACACGCTTGTTGGGATCGTCTTCTTCCGGAAGAGAGTAACCCGCCTGAAGCTGCTTGGAGATTTCGAGGTCTTCTGGCGTCATGACAATCATGATCGTCTCTTCTTCCTCGGCGTCGACATACTCGACAACTCCAGATTTGACCAAGCCATCCCAACCGAAATAGCGTTCCCTGCGATCTTCGGGATCAAGGTCCGTGGGCAATTCTTTATCTTGCTCCAGCTTGCGGATATGCTCCTTGTTGAGCACCAGCGAGCCGCAGTTCTCGCTCTTAGGGTCATTGTCAACGACGAAAAGCGGTCGACACACACGCCCAGCGTCTGTGAAGATCTTGAATTCACGCTCACGAATGTCCCGAATCAAGCTGACCTCGTGAGAGATCATGTTGCGCCGACGCAGAGAGAGCATGGTGTTGACCAAGTGCGCGGGATCTCGGTGGACACCGACCCAAACACCGTTCACAAACACCTTCGTTGCATTGGGTGTCACCTGAGGCTCAAACTCCTCAAGCACTTCCATGTTGCGCTGGATCATGAAATCGATGATGGGCTCGCTGGGTGTGCCGACAGTGATATAGCACATGAGAGCCAGGTTCTTGACCAGACCACAAGCTTGACCTTCAGGAGTTTCTGCAGGACAGACCAGGCCCCAGTGGGTGTTGTGAAGCTGACGAGGCTTCGCGATCTTACCGTCACGACCAATTGGCGTGTTGGTACGCCGAAGATGTGACAAGGTGGAGGCATAGGTATAACGAGACAGCACTTGCGAGACACCTGCCTTCGAACTCGCTGCCTTTTTCTGTTCTCCCCAGTTACCGGTAGCGAGGGCATATTTCAGACCTCCGGTCAAGGTACTGGCCTTGATACCGATGTTCAAGTAGATTTCACGATTAGTTTCCACACATCTCTGGACATATCGCTGGAGATCCCGAGTGACTCTCGTGAACAAAACTCGGAAGAGGTTGGCAAGCAGAGGGCCGGCAAGGTCAAGTCGCTTCTTTCCGAAGTGATCACGATCATCCACATCGCGACGACCGAGAGCACACTGCAAGAGTCTGTGAACCATGTAACCCAAGAAGAAGGCCTTTCGTGTCTCGCTACCCTCGCTCTGGGATATATGGGGAAGTAACTCCTTCTGCATAATCTCCCGTGCGTATCTGACACGACGCTCGTGGTTCATGCTGGACTGAGAAGATCCACGTTTGGCGATGAAATCCAAAGCCACCTCGCGGTCTTGGATGACGAAACCTTCCTCGATGCAAGGCTTCAGCATCTCGAGCATGGGGGTGTCATTTCTGTCGTAACAAATATGGTTGAGGATATCCTCGTCTGAAACCACACCCAGTGCTCTGAAAACGACGACAATGGGAATATCCGTCTTAACATAGGGAAGAGTCGATCTGATCGTAGGGCCAAATCCGCCTTTCGCGCTGTCTCCTTTAGCAAAAAGCTTAAGAGCCAATTGCGAAAGTAGTCGTGAACCCTTCTCGACCGCACTTCGAATCTCAGCAACGTAGGGTGTAGGAC
>JAAAPX010000257.1:0-25797 GCA_012656285.1 Aspergillus fumigatiaffinis | reverse complement strand
CCCCCTCCCCCCTCCAGGTCATCCCCTCCTTTGCCGACCGACCGATCGAGTAACTTAGCTCAGCCACGAAGTGCAATGGGTAAAGGTACACTATCTCTCTGGAGCATAAAATTAACCACGTCATCAGCAGCCTCAAACTCGGCTGAATCAATAATCGGGACATCGTAAGTACCGTCTTGGCGAACTATAGAAGCTAAATTCCAACTTTCTTTCAAATATTTCAGAGGACGAGGAAAGGGAAAAATTAAAAGTGAATTGCTTAAAGGCGCCCGGATGAGGGCCGGTGGAGGGAAAAAGAAAACAAAAAGTCGTCCCCGGGAAGGCTCGAACTTCCAACCTCCTGATTAACAGTCAGACGCGCTAACCAATTGCGCCACGGAGACCTGATTATTGAATGAACAATTATCTGATTAATTTCTATACCAAAGACTTGTATTTCGTCCAGAATGTTGTCGACTCATTTTGGTCCCAAACGGAACTGCGTAAGGTAAAGGGCAGATATCATCGGTTCTAAAACATATAACTGCTTTTTACGTAGCCATGGCTGGACAGAATGAGGGAATACAATAGAACCAGTTGATGTGGGAGCTGCCGTAGACTTATTTAGCTGCCACTATCTGAAACATATATTTACTCGTACCCTTGTCTGAGGCATTTGAAGGTTACCAGAATCATAGACCCTATTCCTCACCCTGTCTCTGCTCTTCATGCCCAGGCCAAGGTCCAAGATTCTTTGAGGCATGAAATACCTGTTATTTACTTCGAAAGGTCGACTGAGTCAGGAAGCACTTGGAAAGCGCTTCAGTTCCATACGGGCGGAGTATATCTCTTGTCCTCTACTCGTCCGTCCTATCATCCCAAGTTGGATTACTGCTTTGGATTCTCAACGAGAGAATACTGGAGTTTGACTGGCACTCGATGCGAGACATACTTCACTGCAGCACCCAGACTTGAAGTCAGTGGCGAGCTTGATACACGCATGGCATAGGTTCGTCTACTGTCGATGACATACTGAGAGCCTTTGATTTCGCAGATTTTGCGCAACTAAATTCGTCAATGAGGACGACTTTTGTTAGAATAAATCAGAGTGCTTAGATATAGGTTGCAATCAGTCCTTAAACTCAAAATGTTGACTGCATCGTGCATGTGTGTGTATATGTATCAGTGCCTTGCAGACTAGCTACTTATACCAACCTATGACAGATCTAATTAGTACAAAATAACTCAGCGAGAACTAGACATTGATTGGGCTATCTCTAAATATATACAGTAGGCTATCTAGTAATGGCCGCTATGGCTATCGTTGCCTAGCATGATACTGGTGCCCTGAAAGCGTCAAACTTATACCAGTGGAATATTGTGCAGCTTTATGTTTCTTTATATAGTCATTCAGACAGATATCGACGACTGACTAACAATCTAAAGTTCTTGCTCATCCGGATGCATTATTTCCCTTTCTGTCTCTGATCGAGCTCTCTAAGCCTTCGAAAAGCACGAGTGACCTCCACAACACTTTGGTACACATGATCTATGAAGCATCAGTAACTGACAAGATACTGCAGGGACACAGTCCGGGGTTGACGAACAGGAGCCAATCGCAAACCAAATAAAGTTCATGAAAAAGTAGTAGAACCAAAAATAGTAGCCCTCCGGCCGACAGAACGTCACTCCGTGGAAATAGAGGTCGAACAAGCTCGTGGCATAGTAAAGAACATCCCCGTAGACCTGCCCCGCTGACATAATGAGCTGGAGGGCATGACGGAGGGGATGACGGACTGCGATGCAATATGCGATGAAAAATGCGAGGGGTCCCCAGCAGAACTATGGGCAATTTAGTCGCAAGCTAGCTGACGTTGGTGATCCCAGAACATACCGCCGTGACTGCCTCCATCGAGACGAGGAATGCGTCTGAGGTCAAGTAACGCGAGTCAGAGAGGGAATACTCCTTCCATAGCTGGCCGAACAAGTCTTGGGCGCCGGCGAGGGATTCATGATGGATAACAAAGTATGCTTCAAAGAACAGATGAATGAATCCCGCTATTTATTTCCATATTCGTCAGCACCGATTCATATCCGTCCAGTTAGGTAACATACTTAAGCACATCCATATAAAAGACAGTTGATCAGACCGACTAACGGCAGGTCGCACTCGCTGAATGACAATAAAGCCTATGCCAAGCACAGCGGCCCAGAGGAAGCCAAATTGAGCAATCAATGACAAGACTGAAGTCTCGTTGGCTGCATAATGCGGCAGATGAATAGTTGGCGGGTAATAATTATGGGGGATCATGTTTGTCATATTCATCCGATTATGCAGCATCTCAAGTTAGTGCAATGATGGAAAAAGACTGGGGCTTATTGCAAGTACTCCAATTGATCGTACGACTTCTGTCAAAACAACATCTGTGGGTGTTTAAATAACTAAACTGGTTTATCGAACTTGGACCTCATCTTCAACCGCAGCCCGCGGAGCCCGAGTCTTCTGCTCGGATGCCGAACTTGCCAGATCAGACCACTAAAGCAGGGGCAAGAAAAGGCTTGACCTGGGCAGTATAGCGTGCCCCTTTTTACCACCAATGCTTAAAATGCCAGATTTTGCGGGGAGTGCCTTTGGATCAGGTCAATTTACTAATACCGCTATATTATAGACCCGACAGCTACGAGCTCGCTAGCTAATATCCCCCAAGTGACATGAAGGCCCCACAAGTTCATTCCAGGCGCTTCTCGAGTCCAACCAAAAATCACTAGAGGCCTGTTCAAATTCTCATGGTGATCTAGCCAGCAATATTATCCAACTGCTCGGCAGCCGGTCTGAGCACGTAAATATCCCCAGTCGGCGGTGGCAGGAGCTGAGACACAACCGCCTTGGCTTTACTATCTCCTGCATCAGCTGCTGCGTGTACATTATCAGTCGCCGCATACGGCTTAAACTCCAATTCCTCGAATTGCCACGCGCTCTTCCCTTCCACGGCCGCCTTCAACAGGAAATTCGTCGCTCCAAACAGACTCTGTCCATCCGGCCCCTTATAACCAAACAGGTCTACGCCGACTTTCTTGGCGACAAGCGCAAAGCGCAGGTGTGCTCCAAGGTTGAAATTGGAGTAGTGCCAGCTGCGCGTCCTCGCGAGTTCCATCGGCTGGGAGCCATTAGGCCGGATCTGGATGTCGATGAGAGACTTTGCTCCTTGGGATGTCTTTTTGGAGAGTGACGTGTTTCCGGTGAAGAGAGCAAGCGCCGCAATCTGCATGTTGGCGAAAGTGCCGTGGTTATTCTCTTGGCCTGCCTCTTCCTTGCCAAAGGGCGAGTTGACTAGCCAGTCGAGGAACTGACGGTTCCAGTTCATGAACGCTCGCTGGTTCGCTCTTGTCCAGCCTGGAGCATTGGTCGAGGAAAGGATGGCAGCTGCATCCAGAACGTTGGTGTACTCCATGCTGAAGTCGATGATGCCGATTGAGCGGCCATCATTGCGGCAAGGGATGATCTGCGCATGGCGCAGATTAGGCGTCATGGCCGCGGCGGGGTCGATGAACCAGGTCTCCAGGATAAGCGAGGCATGTTTGGCGTATTTGGCCTGGCCTGTGTAGTACCATGCGAGGGATAGTATGTAGCTGGATCGAAACATCGAATCACGTCCACTGTGGTCAGTGTATTTTTCGACTTCGGGGTTGCGCTCGCCATCCCGGTCTACGTAGGGACAGCCATCAGTGGTATTGCTAGGCCACCAGTACGGTGCTTGGGATGCGTAGTCGTGGATTGTGCCGTTTGGCGGTACCTGCGTTTTGGAGGTCACAGTCCACGGGCCCTGGCTCAGCCAGCTATCAGCTTCAGCGGTGAGATGACCAAGAGCGGCTGTGAGTGACGCGTCACCAGCTCGGAGGCGCAGTTTATTCTCAATAAGACGAGCGCCGTCAATCACAACAGTCTTTGGGATGATGTCGTGACGACCGTGGCCATTGGGAAGACTGACGGAGCTAGACAGTGATATGAAGAGGTTGAGACAGGAGATGTGAAGGAGCTTCATCTTAGAAGATGGCAAGGAGTAGACGAGCCGATGGGTGAATCTGAAGAATAGAGGAGTTGAGTCTCATTCCTTGGGGCTTCTGATGCGAAACTCCAGTCAATCTGCGTCTGGAGCTCTTAATATAGCTCTACTTCCTTTTCCAGCTCGTAGTGTACATGCTTATGGTTGGTGGAAGTGGATAGACTTACTGACGATGGATATGATACACATTTTTCCACTACTTGAATTACGGCAGAGAAACTACAACTAGACATAAGCGTGGCGTAGACAGCTCGAAAGCTGTTGCGCTCATCCTCGATCAGGGAAGAGCAGGACAGAGAAATCAGCAATTGAGCTGCTAGATCTGCATCGGCACTTAGGGCTATTATTAGAGGCTACTGTAGCTGCCGGCATGTGCGGAGAAACCGGGGTTCTGGACCGTGGGGAAGCGGGGAAAAAGTGTCAACCCAAAAGGGCAAGTCCTCTGCCGCAAACTTGGTGGACAGGGAGCCATTACCCTTTCGCACGGGTTGATGCCCAGACATGGCGCAGGAACTATCATACCAACTCATACGACCAATCGACCCAAATGTAACGTTAGACTTGGCTAAGGGATTCAATTGCCGCTAGTCCAAAGATCGTCGGCACCCCCGAGCCAATATGATTCTTATGCGCGACTAGCAGAAGCTTCGTTGATTCAGATTGTCTCAGTTGGTGGAAAATATATCTTGCGGGCAAGAACATTACAGATCATTTATGTTATGAATTGTGTCATAAAGTAATCAGATTCATACGCTCTTTCTTATTGACGTAAATGAGATAATCCGTCTGCGAGGTATTGTCCCACCTGTCATACACCTCCCGTGTTGGGTTTCAGAGCCGCTGAGGAACGATGATCCCCTCCAGAATAGTGCTGCGCCAGGAAAGCTCCTTTAATTAAAGTAGTATTGTATGATGTGATGTCGACATTAGACCCTGAGACTGCTGGGACCAGTCTCGAAGATAGAGATATACTGGCCTATCCATTAATATTTAAAGCCCTTATATAACCAAGCTCCTTGAGAAGGAATCTATCCAGCACCACAGTCACCAATTGTCTTCTTTCAATAATTATCTGAGATTAATTCTCGCTGCTTGTCTTCTTGAAATAAACACCATGGCGATTAAGAATCTCCTACCTATCGCTCTCTTGGCCCTTGTCCACTTCTCACCGGTGGCTATGGCACAAGGTGCAGCTTGCGCTCCTGGCGGCACTTTCGATCTATCCAAGTGGAAACTACAGCTCCCAACTGGCAAGGCCAGGTCACCAGACGAGGTCTCTGCTTCCGAGCTCAAGGGCTGCAATGGTTACAAGTCCGAATACTTCTTTACCAGCCCCGACGATGGCTCCCTCGTCATGAAGGTTCCTGGCTCTACGTCAACCACCGACTGTGTTACGACCCCCAACAGCAAACACTGCCGCACAGAGCTGCGTGAGAATAGCCCTTCCAAGTGGAGTCCTTCTGCTTCTAAGAACCGGCTGTTCGGTGACTTGCTCGTGAGGCAAATCACGGACGACCGAGTTGTGGTTGGCCAAATCCACATCGACGGCTCCATCTCCACGAAGCCCGTTTGCGAGCTTTACTATAGTTCTAAGGGTGATCTGACCATGGGTGTCAACCGATGCCGCACTTGCGGACAGGATACATTCACTGTCGGCCACGTCCCTGTAGGCCAGAGATTTACCTACGAAATCCGGTACGAGAAGGGTATTCTATCCGTTAGCCTCAATGGTCAGGCTTTCCAGAAACTCGACAACTTTGACCTCGATAGCCCGGATAGCTACTTCAAGGCCGGCAACTATAACCAGGGCAATGGTCCTACCGAGGTTCACTTCTTTGCAATTCGTGTTTCTCACTAGGCCGTCGATGTCAGCAATATTTGCTATCTGTATTATGTATTTTAGCTATTTTGTCTAGTTCTGCTCAGCTCGTTCTGTGGTTGAGCTGGTTCATCTAGTTCATCTGGTTTATCTGGTTATAAGTGATTTCTAATGTCATGGGCTAGGAGCCTTAGAAATCTATGACCTAGATTCAGATGGTAAGAAATCACTAAAGAGTTATAACTAGGGCCGCAGCGGCCGAACATAAAAAGGAGTATATGAAAGGTGGATGAGAATCATGAGATCATGTAACAGAGTGATTAGTACTTAAATATAATAGGATCATGTGATCACTGCTGTCCCAGTTCGATGGTGCCTGAGGCAGATTGCGGGGGCCTAGTAGGCACGAGCACTTAGCAGGCCCTGCCTGTATTCTTGCTGCTTTTGCGCCTATTGCCTGCTGCCTTATACCTCCTGCGCAATCTATATAACCCTATCTACCCTTCTTTGAAAGATAATGCACTTTCTCTTCCTCTTTCTCCTACTATCTGCCTTATGCCTAGTGCACTGCCCCCTTCCTAGGATACTATATTATCTGAATACTGCCTCTTTCTGGTATGGTACTATCTGTCTCTCCTCTTTTCTTGCCCTATTTAATGTTAGAGTTGCTGACAGCTTAACCAATTAGTAACTATTACTCTGTTAGTATCTCAGCTATCTACATCTCCCTTGTCTATATGCACCCAGCACCCTATTGTGTGTGGCCACTGTTAGGCTATAGGGCCTGTGAGATCATAGTGAATTTGTCGTGAGGCAGACGGCCTAGGGGGGGTTGGTAGTATATAAGCATGTTCTAGGCCTGGTGATTCCATAGGGAATCACCATTGTAACCTTTTTGGTATTGTGGATAGTAGCTGCCTAGAACACTACCTTCTTACAGAATTACACCTTATATTATATAGCTAGTGAATATAGATGCTTTATTTTTCCTACTTAATCTCTTCCTAATTATAGTGTGTAGCACTATTTCTATATCTCCTCTATCTATAGGGATATGAGGTGCTAGATAAGGCAGGTGGAATCTTCTGCATAGCTAGAATAATCCTTCTCTCCAACCCCTTACTATAAGTCTGTGGGTGTAGCTGACTAGCATTGCATCCTATACTATTTATAGCTGATCCTTAACCCAGCATTCTCTATACCTGCTAAGCCTATACTTTCACCTCAACTAATAGCTAATAGTGAAATTACTATATATATCTTTAGTGTATTTTATATCTCTAAGAGGTCTTAAGTGTAAGACTTAGGGGCAGCAGGCTGGTATGGTTAGTAGAGAATGCTCTATCCTAGTTTCTAGGTGGACTATGTAAGCAAAGGTTAATATATAGGCTGCTTTAGGAGTAGCTGAAATAGTGATGATTCTGCCTTAGTAGCTCTTTTCCCCTCTATATATACTGTTAGAGTAATGAGATAATTCACTAATAGGTGAAAGTATAAGAAGAAAGATTAAACCTATAAGGTTAGTAGTGTGGCTACGGTCGGCCTTTAGACAACGAATGCAGTCTTATTGTCAACTGTAAAGCTGCCTGAGCGATAGCGAGGGCCAGCGGCTTGTTGTTCGTAAGTGTATTCGCATTTTTGAACGTTTTCATCACGGCTTTCACGCTGATTCAGACCATTCAATCGCATTCACCCTTAGAGCTCCGAGGACGCTGTGTTCAGCTACAATGCTTGATTGGTAAGTGCCAAGTATGGACACGAGGTCTTGATGCACTTTCAGAGCGTTGACAGCGACAGTCGAATGCACTAGAAGAATTTAGTCGTAGCTGATTTGAAATCAACTTTGTATGACAGCTGGTGGGATAGCGACCTCAACCGTCGTTAGATGTGGGTATATAAGGGATCTGGCTTCCATCATAACCTCAATACCATGGTCATTAGACGTGCAATAACTCTCTACCATTCGCTCCAGAAATGTCTAAACAGATCGCTATTATCGGCCTTGGGGCCATGGGAACAGCCCTTGCCTCAAAGTACCTCGAGAAGAGCTATGTGACGACGGTTTGGAATAGATCGCCTGACAAAGCAAATCAACTCGTTTCAAACGGCGCCCTGTTAGCGACCTCAGTATCGGAAGCGCTTGAAGCTAGCAAGCTCATTGTTGTATGCCTAGCTGATGAATCGGCTGTTGAAGAGACTCTCTTGAAGGCAACCACAGTCCTTGCTGGGAAGATAGTGGTGGATTTAACCAGCGGTACGCCGAATCAAGCTCGCGAAATATCCAACTGGGCAACCTCATTCAACGCCGAGTACATCAAAGGAGGCATAATGGCAGTCCCGCGTATGATTGGATCCCCTCATGCTATGCTTCTGTATAGTGGACGATCCACAGCTGCCTTTCAAACCGTTGAAAATGATCTATCTGTTCTCGGAAGCGCCAGATTCCTCGGCAACGACCCCGGCTCTGCATCTCTGTACGACATAGCTTTATTATCAGGAATGTACGGACTTTTCTCAGGATTCTTGCATGCAACCGCGCTTGTTAAATCCGAACAAGGAAACACCGCAACCGAGTTCACGTCGCTTCTAATTCCATGGCTGTCTGCCATGACAAACAATCTTGGTTCGCTCGCTCAGCAAATCGACGAGGGCGACTACACCAGTCAGGGATCCAGCTTGGCAATGCAGGCGCACGGGATGCAAACTATGTACACAGCTAGCGAGGAGCAGGGCGTTTCACCGGAAACGATTCTGCCTATCAAAAGTCTGATGGAAAGTGCGGTGAAGAATGGGCATGGCGATGCCGGTCTTTCAGCATTAATTCAGTATTTTGCTTTAGGGGCCAGGAAGTAGAAGTCTGCTAGATACGTTGTCAGGTGGATGTGAATTAAATGACGTCGAACTGGTGCAATGCACAAAGTAGACTAGAAGACATTCTGACTGGACAAGACGTGCACAGTAGGATTGGGAGAAAATATAGATGGCGGACCATGCGGGGGAGTCGGTCAATCTCTGTCAGTTATGACTGCCTGACTAATAATGCTTTTTAGGACTGCAAAGTGACATGACATTAAACATGGTCTTTTGTCTGTCAAAATTGAAAAATTCCCTTTGCACACTTTAGCTCTTTCTTGTTAGCAGAACTATGCCTTATAAGTGCTCGCGTGTCTGATGCTTTTCCCGTACAATACAGGTGCATTTACATTCATCGAGGCGCTAACGTCTATCCTTTGAGGGCGTGCCTCTTGCAAAAGCAATGCCGTGCGGACCTGGTATCCAGCTGGAATCGATGCTCTCTTCGGAGTGAAGACCCCGCGTGGAACAGAAGCTACGCACGTACCTAGGCATCTAGTTGGAGTCAATCCTTCCTGGGGAGATACTAGTTCATTGGGTGGAGAGGCTCATAGATGCTCGCCTCCAGATGGTCCGGGCCCGTTTGATATGGGTGCCACGCCATTTTCGGCGTCCCTTCCACAGCCGACTTTATCGGTGTTGGTGGAAGTTCAGCTCCACCTTTATCGCACCCCTGCAATGGAAAATTCTTTCCGTTCCTTTTTCTGAAGACTCCAACAAATCTTGGAAGCTTGCAGGTGAAGCAAAGTGGTCACCCACAAGGCTCGATTTGATCACCCTGCGCGCCCAGACCTTGATGATCCCTTCTATGTTTGTAATCCAAAGGTATGGAAGGAGGCTTGGCACCTTAATCATCCCAAAAGGGATAGTATACTCCCTTAATGACGTGCTGGGTGTTTCAGGTGCTTCTTGCATTATTTAAATAAAAGTATCCTACTTAACTCAGAGCACCCTCCCAAATCTAACTCTGACTCTCTCATGGTAAAGGAGACAACAAACTAAGAGTTATTAGGAAACAAAAAGAGCAGGCAAAAAAATTTGGTTAATAGACCTAGACTAAAGTAAATACTTGCGCCACTGAGGTGAGGCACCTGCGAGTACTTGACCTTGGTAAACCTAGGAGGTTTAGTAAGAGAATTGAGTAAATCAAGTGAGTTGAAAGCTGCTGCCTGGTTTATGTCTAAGTTGCCACTATTATATTCTTAAAGGGAGAAACGTTGTTTCTAGAAGTCTAGTTCCCTCACTATCCTAGGATATCATCTGTCTATCAATAATCTCCGATGTACTCGTGCTGCTCGTGCACGTGACTGTTGATTTTCTCTAGCTCTGATGTAATTTGGGGATGTCGGTGGTTCCAGTCACAAATGAAGGTTCAGGTAGAGTTAAGCTCGTCCTGATCACCCACTGATCACCCGCTCACCCCAGATCACCTGCAGGCAAGCGCCGCCTATCCTAAACGAGGTATAGGGATTATTTTGGATGCACTTCTATGTTTCAGATGTTTTGCGTTTCCTTTATTAGATATTGGTTGTGTGGGGAGGGTGAGCATAGGAATATATAAAGGCCTGAACTTCCAAAGCTTTACGCCTGAAGTACTCGCTCTTATTCTATCTATCCTGTTACTGTTATTGTTGCTGAAAACTTCTGAGGATAGCAAAGCTAAGAAGAATCCATCATCACTAGTCCAATAAGCCAAAGGCAAAACATTAACAACACCAACGACAATGAGGTACCTTGTTCTAGAAGGCATTTGAATTCTGCAAGGAGTGTAACGCGGACATCTCACTCATGGTTCACTTGAACGAGAATGGTCAGATTTATATTTTCATCTTAGATAACAGATGGTTCCCTTCACAGGTCACAATAAGAGGGCCATTAACCCACGTGATAATTTTTCACATGATCTTCCTAGTCAAACCCCATGATTTGGAAGTTATTCCAACCCATCAGACAACACTTCATTCATATTTTAGAATAATTTGCTTTATACAGGGGGACATCAAGTGGGATAGTATAGCGCGTTAGAAATCAACCGGATTGCCTAGGACGAGCGCCTTCAATACACCTGCTCGCCGCCCCGCCTATATTAGAATAGTCCGCAGTGCGGCCACACTCCCATGTTAAAGGGAAAAATGGAAAGAGTGAAAAATTAGCGATTTATTCTTTGACATAGACATGTTGGTAGTCTCGTAATATGAAAACCCAATCCCTGTCATGCTGTTGCAACCACTGAGATATTCAACACCAGGAAGTGCGGACACACCAGGAAGTGCAACCACACCACTAAATGAGAGCTAATGCATCTAGTGAAGACCCACAGGAGGATTTGTCTAATATCCATAACTGGCCCGGCCTTTCATAGCTTTAATGTTCCCTTACATTCATTGGTGGTTGCCTAGGCAGCACAATAACATGTTGGGTATGAGACATTTATGGTTTCATGCTATAGCTATGGATTATTGATGACCAGTCTCCATATGCAGAGTTAGAAGCCAGGGATAAGAAGGATAATGGGCACTAGTAAAGATATATTGTGATGGCTAAGGTTGCTGAAATTTGTTTAGTGAAGTAGTCTCATATCAAGTTATCAACCCACCAGTCGGGGATCCCGGCGCATATGGAGGAGCAGTATCTCAACTCTTTTTAGAGATGTCTGGCGCTTATTAGAGCTTGTATATCCTGGATTGCGCCATTTAATTTTCTTTTATGCATGCAGCTGCGCCGCTCTAATTTTTTCCCTGGTCATTGTTGTATTCTGACACAATTTTTGTCCGCCTAATGAGTTCAGCGGGCACATCAAGACTTAGAGGTCTGCAACTGTAGCATTACTATCACAATGTGGTGGCCAATAGTTAATCATATTTTAGATTTCGAATTTTTGCGCGGGGAAAGCCGCCGGTAATTCTCGATTATATGCCTTTGAATGCGTCCTCGACAGGTCATTTAAGAGACACAGCATCCGCAGAGACACACCCAAACATTTGAAGCAGAATCCATAGTCAATTTGTCCCTAAATTGCCGTGTTCTTCCTCCTATTTCTCACCATGCTTCTGAACCCATTCCGACCTTGTGAGGGCTCGCCAACCTACCAAGAGGAATATCGGGGCAGCTATGTACCTGAGGTTATTGAAAGGGAATATGGCCTCCAGGTGGTGGCGCCGGATACTCCATACGTGGCCGCTGCCGGCCGAAACGCGTTATACTTCCTTGACACCCGGTTCGATCCTGAGACTGCAAAGCACATCAAGCAACAAATTGAGAAAGCATCTATGCCAAACCCAGATGAGTACATCTCTATAGACGAGGTTTTGGCTACAGCGGAAATCAAAAACTCTACTGGCGAAACAACCTTCGTGTTTGACCCCGCCTACGCCAGGGTGCTGTTTGCAAGGGCAATAAACAGGCACAATCCTGAGCTTAAACTACCTGTGCATGAGCCCGCCGGCGATTGGCTAGTGACCTACGACCTGGATAAAACCGATAAAACCCTTACAAAGCTGGCTGATAGGTGCCATGATGTTGGCTGTCACACCAGCAGCGACTGCAACCAGCACCATTGTCATCAATGCCTCCATTTCAGGGTCGACAATCATTGTGATGGACCAATACTTAATGCCGTTGGCATATGCCAAGCTAAACCGTGCTCGAAGGCTGTCGACACGCCAAAAGAAGTTGGAGAGGCGGACGCCAGCTACTATCAACGGATGGACAAGTTGCACTGGGCGTAAAAGAGCTGTGGCGGGTGCGGAATTGCACACCAATTCCAAGGGGAGAAGTTGCTTTATCCGCTCAGAAGCATCAGAATTTTATCAACCTCTTAGGTCTTGTTAACTGAGACCAGATCTATCAAGCTTTTACAGTTACATTTGTTGTGGCTTCATTTTTGCAACTCTTTGTGAAGTGCGATCCTTTCGACCTGGGGTTGGCTGAGATCATCGTCTTGGTGTAATACATTGACCCACGTGTTGATCAATCAGAAGGCTTGATTCAGGGCCTATCATCACCTTCCTACCAACCCCACTGAGGAACCTGTTGTGATTTATCCCTTATAAATATTGCTGTACTTTCATTCACTTTAGCAATCAGATATCTAACTATTCTCTACTACTTACTATGGTAGTACAAGTAGCTTTCAGTTCAATCTCTGGTCTTGAAAGAAGCCAAGTGACTCTATTCCCTAGTACATGTGTTCTGGCGCACCCGCAATAGATTTCCTCTGCCTAAAGATGGTCCTGGCAGCTGGTTTTATACTGGTACAGTTCTACATAGCATAGCTACTCCGAAGTTGTGAGGAATGTTGTGTTTGGGGGCGTTTGCAGATGCGTCCACGGGGCCAAAGCTACTATTACAACTGCAACGAGGAACTGGGATATCTTATGCTGGTAAAAATCTCTCAGCTGGGGGTTCTGCTCCTATGCTTTCTGTCAGAGTACCTTTTTGGTCCTCCCCTTTTGCACAAGAGCACATTCAATATACATGTTGATTCTAGAGTATCGAATTATCAAATTTATGGTGCATAAAAGCAGCCGTCTCTTTGAGATATAGTCCTAGACCCGAAGTCCTAATGTCTAATGTTGTTCAGGACTGGGCCCCATTCCACACTTTTCCTTCGGCGCCCATAGTAAAAATTCCGGTAGACCGCAGCAACCTATCCCACCATTCCACAGTACTCCCACCCTTTTTCCAATGTTCTTAGATAGAATCAACTCAGATGAGCTTCAAATTATAATGGTAGTTTTTGACACTAGTTACTGTCAATCTGGCAAATTTTCAATGTGCGAAAGACCCAGCAAAAGGTGTGGCGATGTGTTGAAGTTGGCTACGTTGAACAGTAAGAGTTTTGATGGACCAGGAAGTGTGGACACACCAGGAAGAGTGCGCTCCCCGATGCACTTATACTCCCTGGTGCACTTACGGTCCCTGATGCACTGATCCCTGGTGAACTTGCACTCTAAATAAAGACCATTTCTGACGTCTGTAGTTTGCATTATCTAGCTGTATCCGAACATGCCCTACCAGAGAAAAGGTGCCAACGAGACCTAGGCCAGCATTTTGATTTGTCTTAAGATATACTCCTCAGGAAATGACTAATGACACAAAGTCCTGTCTTAATCCCTTAGTGGCCTTAAACACTACCGTTATCCCTTTGTCAGTTAACACAAGACTTTCTCTCATCATCCCCAAAAAGCTTCTGCTCTAAGTGACCCCCCCATAGCAATTTCTTTCATCAGGCAAAGCATCAGGGCGACCTGCAGTGATATGTATAAACAGCGTGACTCTCTAACCCAGCTGCCAGGCAATCAAAGAAAAACAAAAACCTTATGAATGTCTGCATGTTGACAGAGTGGTTCTGCCCTTATATGAACAATCTGTCGCCGCATTCAAGTTTGGCCCCCTTGTGGCGAAATAGAAGGTCTAGTCTCACTCTTAGTTGGTCATTTGTGCTGCCTGGGTTCGTCTATTCCGTTGTTATATTTTGCAGCGAGATCTTTCCAGGTTATAGTCTTCAGTTTTGGATACTGCAAGAACTGATATATAGTTAAAAACTGTCTTCTTTAATTTGATGGTAGACATCTACGATGTCTCCTTGCACTATAGGCCAGTGGCAATCTGAGTTGAACACAAATATTTAACCATTATGCTTCAGTCAGATCATTAAAGAGATGTCTGCCTCGCACTCACAGCAGTACTTAAATGCCTTCCAAAACAGACTATCTCTTTGTCAAGTTCGCTGTTAGCTTTTTACTCACAGTATATTTTTTATCCTCTTCCTAATGGTTCTTTTCTTTGCTGCTATCATCTATTCTTTTCTCCTGAGAAGAGCAGCATATCATAAGAGAAAATGGCTATGCTGAGTATGGCTGCCCTTATACTCTTTAACTAAGCTACTCATCACCACCTATGCTGTAGGTGGTGATGAGGGTTCACCCTTCTAGATAAAAACCAGTGCAATAGTTGAGCTTTTAAGGATTATTTTCCATGCTCGGATTGCCGTTATTCCTCTTTCAGGTTTTGTTTATGTTTACTCTGTTTATGTAGACTTAGTATCACCATCTTTGTCAGCGAAGCTGTGATGAGGATGCATAACTGGTGATGAGGGTTCATAACTGGTGATGGTATAATACATGGACAAATATGACTGGCCAGATGTGAAACAATGGTCCATTGTCAATCAACTCCTTCATTGGTTCAGGTTTGATTGGGTTATTGACAGCAGTCCTGATTGACGTGAGATTTGACGACAGTAGGGAGGTTGTAGGTTGTCTTCTCTCTCTCATGTCCCTGCTTAAACGACTCGGGTACATTTGCTCAGCATTTATCTTGTTCCATCTCCTACCCTCAATGGACGGACACACGCAATGTGATTGGTTTATAGTATAGAGAGGAGCGAATGATACACAGGATATTGGTCCAAGTCCTTGTTATAAAATTGCAACAGGTGACACTGTTTGTAACAAAGGCAAACAAAGGATCCCTTCTAGCAGTCCATCATCACAGCGGCAAATCTCGCTGCCCTGCAACACAGGTTGCCCATCCAGCAGTTCTCCATTGAACGATTCTATCCCCAAATCAGCCCCCCACTTATCAGCCACTCCTGATGACAGTCAATCCCCTGAAAAGTTCTTTCCACCTGGGCGTAATTTATCAACTTCGGACAACAGGCAAGAGAATGGCAGTCACGATGCAGGACTGCCACCGCATGAATCAAGTATCACGGGGCAGGGACCTTCGCCGTCGCCATCTGCTCCTTGCAAGCTCCTCACTCATTTCGCCGCAAATCCGGATTCAAACCTCTCAGGGATCTTAGCAGGGGCAGAGAGCGAGCACAAAACCAACAGCGCAGAACTGCCTTGCGAGAGTGCATACAAGCTGTTGATGCGGTATGCCACCAGTGAAGAGAAAATGGAGGCTCTCGCACGGTGTCTCGAGGAGGGTTGCGTTCCTAGTTCTGGTGGTGGATGTAAGGTCAAGAATGAGACAGTATCACAAGCACTTCTAGATATTTATCTTTAATAACTCCGCCCTGGACAAGATATTTTGCACGTTTGCACGTTCCCGGTTCGGACCAGCCTCCCTCTGAATGGCTTTCATGAACAGCGCTAAGAGAGTTGTAGTTAGGTCAAATTGATCTATCTGCACGTTAATCGCAATCCGGCAACACCTCGTCCATTTCATTCAATGCAATCATCGCGTCCTGGTCATATTTGTGCCTGGTCACGACCCACTTTACCTTTTGTCTCCTCCCAAATGGAGTTGCATGCTCCGCTATCAGGGACGAGCCTCGAATATTCTGTTGCTCACATGCCCCAAGAAAAACCACCGGAGATATTGTCGAAGCCTGACATAAATCTCTAGGCACCTTTTGAGTTTCCAAAGATCAATCAAAAGTGATGAGCGCTTTGTTGATCAATGCCCGCCCACCCTGTCTAAATATGCTCAACCGGCCTCTATTCGATATATTTTTTTTTGATAGGCGAAGTGCGCATGCATAATTTTGAAGCATATCTAGCCCAAAGTTCTGGATATTCCACGTTGAATACACTGACCGCACGAGCTCTACTGGTGCCGAACCTGAGGGCTCCATTAATGAAACATTCTTCGTATGGAACCCCACAGATTATCTAGCAGAGCATGACTACATTGAGCAACCACATCGCTGTACATGTTTATCGATGATTCACCCTCTGCACCACGGCGCGCCAATTGGCCAATCAAGAACCTATTAGAACAAGTCACGTGACAATTACGTCATAAAAGTGATTAAATGCCTGAGGCAACTAATGAGGCTGTGTCCAGGCGCTATGGCTCCACGCGCCCTAGAGCCCCCCCTCAGGGTATGGCTATTGAGAAAGGATAGCTTGAACGTCGTTCAGCCGCGGCAGCAGAGCATGTGTCTGACACCAAGGCACCTAGTGTATAGTCTCTGATCAACAAGGACTCTAGCGTACAACATTCTGATTATAGAACACGCTTCCTAAAGCCACGATGACGGTTTAACCCCTCTGCTCACCAGGCTGTTCAAATGAATCGGCGCGCAACCTCAAACACGGGCATGGCAGAGCAATTCCTATATAGCCGCCGTCCTGTTGGACTTTCGAAATCCTGGGATATTGTTTGCATGCAAATAGCTAAAAGCGGTAGTACAAGCTCAAGGCATGGAGGTGTAGGCACCTGGGCAACAGGCCGCCGCTTTCGACAGCTTAGCGGCGGGCGAGGACACGGGGCACGCTCTGGGACGATGAAGGTGACAACAGTGAAGACGAGGAGATACCGATTATTACGGCAGATGACCAATTATTCCTAATGTAGAAAGGATTTCTATACAACATCAAGCCCTGAAACATCAAAGTCACTTGTCTTCCGAAATCGTACCCTTCAGTTGAGGACCAGGACAGTATGATCAAGATTTAACGACGTGCGACCGAGTATAACTCAATATGGCCTCGGAAGACGGCTCTTGAGTTTCACTCTTATGACCATTAGCGTCTGCAGCAGAGGCTAATGTGGTTGCTAATCGACCTATATCAAGGGCACTGATGTCGGTTTGCAGGTGCTGCTGGTTACCGATATAGTATTGTGGATAGTCTTGTCTGGCATGGCAAATGCGGCTATCTGGCTTCTGGTATGAGCTAGCATGATTCGATGGTAGTCTTGAACACAAACTGAGTAATTTGGGCTGGTGGTAGCTGGAAGATCTGGTGCTGAGCTCGGAACATCCATCACATCCGGAGTGATGCAGAACTGATGGGGACCGGACAGCAATGGAAAAGTTAGGTGGGATCCACGGGACAATTATCAGGGGCTTTCCAGCAGATATACTGGCGAACGTCGACGGCCCATGATGTCACGCGGGCAAATATGTTTTGGCAGGCAGCCCGAAAATCATTCCTTTTTAGGACTAGTGATTTATGACGTAGGGTTCGGATACTGACTTACTGGAAATTACAGCTGTCCAATAGTCGCTTGAGGAAAGAACCTAGTGGGTTTGGCTGATTTTCTTTGTCATTGTGTCTTTGTCACGTTCCTTTCTGAGGTCCCACGAGAAAAGGGGCCTAATTATCCACACAGTTCAGTCATAGTCTGATGGTTATTTCTCTTCCAAGGATGAAGTTCAGCTTTCAGCGGGCTTCCCTGGATCTAACCAGGAGCAGCAAATGATTGACAGGCCATGAGTTATGCATCAACACCAATCCAGGACAAACAACATTCATGTGGCGTTTTTGCCAAGAAATGCGAAATGCAGCTGAGCTGCACAGCTGGAATACATGGAATCAGCTGCATTTTTGTGACGGCTATTTATTTTTCTCCGGTGGTGGACAAAATGCATTATTCAGCCAAATTTGAGACAAGTAAAGTAAGAAGAACAAATCATTACCATTCGATATCACACTGCTTGCCTGAGTCAGGCCAATCCAGCCCAGAGATGTTGATCAAGCATTGACCCGCGATGACTGGGGATAAAGATTCAATCGCGATTCAGCATTGCTTTTTCATGGTTAGGTCGGTGATTGATAATTCATGCTGCCCCACATAGAAGCTGTGCTGCTCATGTCCCTCCCTTCCAATAATGCGAGGCGCAACTTCCGCGGATTCATTTTCCCTTCCTCTTCCTGAGCATATTGTGGACCTGCCGCTCCCTTGACGTGGACAACACTAAACTTTGCCTGCGTGCACACTAGATATGATCTTAGCAGTCTACTTCTTTACAATCTTCAACCTTCCAGTTGCCCTTGCGACAAGTTGGGATGACTTCTAAATAATCTTGCGACTGATCTTGCACCGTTTCTATCGCTCTTTGGGGAGCAGGTGACAAAACAATGCCTCAGCGAAAGCATTACATTTCTTAACTACTCATTTTTGCTATGGCCCCTATGGGTATTCTAACAGCGGTTGTCTCCGCTATCCGAGTGCGCAGGGGCCCATCGCTTCGTGCCTTTATCGGTCGGGGCCAAGAAGGAGGAGGAAATGCAGAGGCTGGGCTGTGTTCGTCGACGAGTCAGGATGTATGTGAGCTCTACCAAAATGGCGGCATTGCGCGCGTCTTCGGTCGCCCCAAGATCCTCGAGGTTGTTTATGACCCGGACACCCGGAACCTTAGCGATAGAACAGCAGGAATATACACGTTCCAAGAATATCTGGGGGTAAGTGGAGGAGCCTAAAAAAGGCGGGGAGGACAAACAAGGAGCGGGACAAAGACGCAGAGTCCGCCCACGAAGAGGCGCATTCCACTACCGCGTTCGCTCCGAATCTCTCCCTGAACATTGGCATCACGAAGCAACATCCGGCTTTTTTTCTGGACTGTTGCTTTGGGTGGATTGATTTTGCAGAGCGGTGTTTTACTCTTCGCAGTCATTGTGACATATTACCTAGGATGGGAAAAGAATGGTCGGTGTCCGGGCTTCTATGCCTCCCAGTGACGCTTGTGGGGACTTTAGTTGTCTGTGGCGGCATGTTTTTGTGCGCATTTCTGGTTGGACAGAGCACCAAAGAAGTAGTCCGGTGTAGGAACGAAGACGACAAAAGCGACAGTTCGTCCATCCACTGGGTACAGCCTGGGGGACAGATCATTGGCGACCAAACGTTTGACGCTTTCTGTTATGCTGACCGCGATGATTTAAAGGGGCATTTGGAGGAATATACCATTTCACGGAAGAAGAGCCGTTCAGAGAATTGGGAATATAGCGTTTGGGGAGTTGTTGGGATCACTATCTCCGGCTTCGTGTTATAGTTTGTTGGCTTCCGGGGCATGCATTCAGCTGTTTCTGTGGCCCAGCTTGGAGTCGTAATGGTGATGAGTATAGCACGGACAGGACTCCGCATGTGGTGGTTAAAACCAGACGCCAACTCTTTTTCTGAGTATCCAGATGAAGTTATTGGCCATGAAATTGACTGGCTTGCCTTGCGAATTGGCGAAAAAGACATCCAAGACAGCTTGTCTCTTGATGTATCCCCCAGTTTGTCAGCTGGTTCCTTACCTTCTAATAACTGGTATTGTTACTTCTGGAAATTCTGTGGCGCACTTGAGCCAAGAATGAGATTCCTGAATAAGCCTTTTTTAATTTCAATGAGTTGAACACTGCCGCTAAACTATTGGCGTATCGAATCCGTCTCGCACAGCTTACAGAATTGGCTTCTACTCGGTCAAAATCTGCGAGATCTGCAAGACATTTTGATCTTGAAATGGTTGAGGTGCGACGGATGTCCCAACAACTTGCCTTGGCCATCGAATCCACTGTCAATACGATATTCTCCAAAAGTGATAAGATCTGAAAAGAATGGGAAAGTGTTGAGTTGATGCTCTGGGACTTCGACTGCGAAGTCTCTGCCAAGGATATACCAGGCCATTCTGCACACCGCAAGGTTCCGTCGGTGTCTCGGTACACCCTATCATTGCAACTTAACCGTGAATCTAAGAATGCTAGCATCCTGGCAAATTCTTGGAAACTCCAAGACAAGCGGGAGCTGGAAGGGCTTCTTGGGCTGTGGCTTTGCTCACTGAAATCAGATCCTGCCGTGGGTCTAGTCCTCAGAGTCATTTAAAGTTTGGCCAGTTCCTACAGATGGCTCTCTTCTGTCTTGTTGTGCCTGGGAGGTCTTTGGTTCATTTGTCAAGAGCATCATAGGCGTCGTGGATGAGATTGGCATCATTCATATTCAAGAGGATGAGCCTAACTTTCATGTGGAAAACCACCTGGTCTCTGAGATTGTGAAATTGTTTATGGAAAGTCAATTAGGCACAGAAAGCGAGGCCCTGTTGTGCATCTTACTGGCTGTAATAACTTGTCTAGGGATGCCCTCTTCAGAAAGTGCCTTGATGACAGCAGTGAAAAGCGCAAACCAGCATCGACGGAAGAAGGAATTTGAAAAGGCAGAAGCGATCCTTAAATGGGCATGGACAACTTGCGCGGTAATTCCCAGCCACAATCACGGAGTGTTGCCAGAAGATCTTACCGAGCTAGCGGCAGTTGCCCTCGGCGAGCTATATAGGTTTGCGTTGCGTGACCCTGATATTGCGTAATTTGGGAACGACTATTCCTCTATGTCTCATTAACCACTAGATATTTTGAATTAATATTTGATATCTAGATATCTAGATAGCCTAGATACTAGGCTATCTGGTGATATTAAAATAAGTAGAGAAATCCTTAAAATTAGGGATTAGTACGCAAAACGGTTCCTAGCAGTTTAACTAATGATCCCCTGGACCTGACCCTGACCCACCCCTAACCTGGTGCGGTTTTGCAATCTAGGAACCGAACCAAACCTCTGCGAGTTCTGTGAGGGTTGGATTCGATTTTAGCAGTTCGGTTATGCAACTCCAAACTAAATCGAATGAAAAAGTTTCATGAACCGGCTTTGCACCCTGGAGGATAGCCTGCCATTATTGCCATAAGCTTATAAGCTTACTGTTATGACTCGTGAGGAAATATCCGGCCGAAAATGGCTGATAACCCGTTAAAATAGGATATTTAATTGGCTGAAACAAGCCCACTTAGCGCTTGCTTCCTATCCATGTTATCATGCTGCTTATGGCCATGTTTCACCGTATTGCTGGAACCTTCAGACTCCTGAAAATTTATCTTTCCTTAAAAATTCGAGTAAATCATGCTAGACGCACTTTCCTTCAGCTTAGTACTTCCAAGCCACCACATATCTCCCAGTTTCTTTTACTCTGTCCTAACGGGGCCGGGGTTTTGTTGATATAGAAAAAATAATCGTTGACCACAGCAGATTTCAATGAATTCGGAGGGTCTTCTGTATAGCCTAGTAATGAATCCGGAGTTATGATCTTTACTTATGCTAGACCCTTCCTTGATGATGGCGATGCGACAGGAGTCATGGGAGAAATGTCAAGGGAAACAAGGCAGGCTATTACTCACCAGGTCGATTGAGAGACCCGTTTCTCCAAGGTGAGAAACTATGGCCGCAAAAGACAGCAACCATAGGTCTGCAGAGGGCCAGAAACAGGACCAAAATGACTGCACCGCAGCTCAAGACCGAGGCTGGATACCCTCATCGTTGCAGGCTCCCTTCCTCTGCTCGCAGGCTGCGCTTTTTTTCCTCCTGTCCATTGCTCTTGAGTGCCTTCGCCAATACTCGGACCGCAATCAGGGCCTCGTTGTCTTTAAAACGACTGCCGAACTACCGAAGAGCGTCTCGGTGACTTATATCTACATACCGACGGCTGTGGCAGTGCTGGCCGTGACGCTGTGGAACTTTAGCGCATCCGACGTTCTGCGATTAGAGCCGTATTTCCAGTTGGCCAAACCTGAAGGCGTTGCTGCAACAGTGCTCTTCACCAGCTACAGCTTCTGCTACGGCCTCATGGCCTCCCTGATGGCGGCTCGCAATCGTCATTGGCTTGTATTCTTCACCTCCAGTCTGTCGATCCTCTTGCGGATCTTCCTTCCCTCTCTTCTCTCCGGCCTGGTGGTTCTGACCGAAGTGACCACCGTCGAGTCGAAATCGGTTCGGACCTGGCCAGATCTGCTCGACGTGGATACTCAGAAAGCCTGGTTATTTAGCGAGACCTTTCGGCGTCACGCAAATGCCTCCGCGAAGATCACGGTCGACGACGTTTTCCTACTGCGATCGTCTGACTATGCCACGGCCGCTGTGTCAATGCCCCCCGACGAAAACGACACGTCATTGCTGTCGCTCAATCAAACCGTTTATTGGGCGGAGCTCGCCTGCCGGGAGGCGACCCTGACGGACCTGGAGCCCCCAGATCATGGCGTCTTCTGGAATATAAGAGGGATGGAGTTCCCATCGCTGGGCGACGGCAATGCAGCATCCACATGCTACGTTGACGTTTCCCTCGCCAACATCACCGCAAACCGGGGGCCCTCTTCTCAGGTGCGGTACTGGGAGCCTGTCCATTCCGAGACTCGTTTCGATGCCCCGTCCGCTTTTGTTACTCGCGGTTGCCAATCAGTCGCCCTGTTTGGGATCCTCCTTGATCTTGATATGGCTGTGCGCGGCATGTCTAAATTTGGGACCTCCAATGCCACTGCATTTGCATGCACCGCTACTTACGTGTCTGCTGAGGCCGAGCTCTTCATCAGCGTCAACGGCTCTATAGCTGAAGTCAAGGTCCACCCCTCCAGTAAGCGCAGTCTGACAAGCACGGGCTTTGCCCATGAAGAGTTTCAGGACCTTCTCTTTTCGGAATATCACGCGAAACCCCTTGCAAAGCTTGGGACCCTGAATGCCGTAGCGGCAGATAGTATAGACCCGCCAACAGCGTCACATTCTACAGCCGGGATCGATGTCGCCCAATACCAGAATTCAATCACTCAGCTATGGAAACAGAAATTTATCACCACAATGAGCAAATTTTTCAACCCAACTGCAACCCCGACGAAGGTAGATGCAAGGCAGGCTACACGCGTTGTGGCTCTCGCGGTCATCTCCAGAACAGCTCTGATGGCTGAGACTATCCTCCTTGCGGCAGTTATGCTGCTCTTGTTATTGGCAGTTCTCTATCCAAGACGTCTGAACTTCCTTCGAGGCGATCCAGGGTCGATAGCCGCACAATGCGGGATTATTGCTGACCTCTTCCCGTCTGATACGGTTCTTGCTCGATCTGATGCGCAGTTTCATAGCGCCACGACAAGGCAGCTCCGCCTGTGGTCCAAGAATTTTCGGTGTGAGTGGGCGGGCAGGCCGTCCGAGAGAAAGATCAATATCGTTCCCTTGGGTCGACCTCTTGATTCAGAAGTTTTGGCTCTCCCAGCAACCCGACGAGGACAAGACCCCAGGCCGCATTTCTTGGTCCCGCACTGGTTCCTGGTTGAGTACGCGTTGCTGATTGGGATCTTGGTTACCTTTGGCCTCGCGCTCAGCTCGCTTCGAGTGAATGATATTAACGACGTCTCGCCGCGGGAGCTGACACTCACGATCTTTTTGATGTATGGTCCAACAGTCGTGTCCTCTGTGATCAGCTCGCTGCTCGCATCAATCCTCCGCCACCTGAGCGTATTGGAACCATGGGTGCGCCTGCAGAGGGGCATGGCCTCTGCGACGGACTCACTAGCACTGAACTATGGCTCGCAGACTCCAATCGCCGTGCTGCGAAAGAGCGGTCGCGGTGCACCTCTGCTTCTGACTATACTCTCCGTTACCTGTGTCCTGGACCTATTGCTAAACGTCGTGAGCGGTGGGATTTTCGAACCCCGGCTGAAGGAGTACAGAACACCGGCCTCCGGACTTCTCTCTGCCCAGTATAATGATACCGTCTTCCACGCGCCAGCCTTTGAGGTGGAATTTGACGGTTACGGATTGATCTTGAGCAGCCTAACCACTGGCGCTCCCCTACTCCCTTGGACCACTCCAGACTATTCCTTCCTCCCGCTTACGGTCAATGAGTCGGACTACAATTCGTTCGGAGGCGCCAGTTATAGCGCCATCACGCTAGGCGTCGGGGCTAGTCTGGAATGTCGCCATATTCCGATCAACAACTCATGGACTGACAGAGAGACTGGTAAGGTGTTCTGGAATCATACAACCTCGTCAGGCGTCAACTGCACGGCAGAAGTCAACAACAGGGACGCGGACGGTGGTTTGATTCGGGGATCCATCGCATATCTTCTACACACTGGGGACTCTGCGGCCTCTCCCTGCCAGACGTCAATCCTCATCCTGGCCCGGTGGGCAACAAGGAATCCCGCCCCAATGAACAGCCAGAACTCGCTGGCGCTGTTCTGCACGCCGTCCATCCAGATTAATGAATTTGAAGTCCTGTTTGATGACCAGGGAACAATCGCTTCCTACAAGCACGCAGCTGCTACGACTGACCCCCGCGGGCAAATGTTGCGCAATGCGTCTGAGAGCCTGGGACATTTCAACCGGGCATTAACCAGCATCGGACAGAAGTTCCCTGCACACCGCGACTCGTCCTTCGACCTTTATGACTGGCCGGGGCTCCTGACGGCCTTTGCATACGAGCCATCGGGCCCAACCTTGGACTCCTTCCAGCCGGAGTTCCTCATCCGTGCCGCCCAGTCCACCTACAGGGCAATCTTCAGTAGCTACCTTACACTCGCCAGGAATATATACTTCGACCGTTACCGGTCCCCTGATAGCCCCGCGGTGGATGGAACCATTATAACGAAGCTCTGGGGCATGATGCCCTCAACCCCGTCGATGGTCATCGTCATCGTCCTCTTGTCCATTGATATCTCAGTGCTGGTCCTCATATTTGCCCTCCGTCGTAACAACTTCGATGGGCCACGTATCCCGAAATCCATTGGGTCGCTGATCCCGTGGGTCGCACGGAGCAGGATTGCTCCTGACTTCCGGGGAACGATGTCGCGGATGACGGACTGTGAGCAGCATGATCATCTCATGCAAAGGAGCCACAAATACACTTTTGGTCTGTCTTTATGTCCTGATGGCGTAGAACGGTGGCTGCTCGATTACGACAGCCGCTACTTGAAGGAAGAGGACCATGAGCTGGATGACATACGTGGGATTGTTGATTAGAGATGGCAACCACGGCAGTGTTGGGGGTGGTCCACATAGTGGTAAGGAAGCAACACTTATACTGTAACCCTTTTCCTTGAGTCGGAAGACTCAAACTGGGCGGCGGTTGTATAGCTGAAAGCTATGTGATCGTAATATATAGTCTAAATTTAGCGCCCATAGCATGGATTTGCGCTCAGACATTGCCCCAGTATTATAGATTAGGCAACATAAAGAATCGTACACCACCTCCTAGATAGGCTTTTCCTCTTATCTCAAGCAGCTGCGGAACATAAATTGCAACAGTCGATTGCTCTTAGATCTGTAATCCAGCAACCTTTGGTAGAATTAAGGAAATGACTTTCTAAGCACCTCAAATAGGTCTGTCTGTAAGATGATCTACAGTAGAGAAGCAGCAGTAAGGTAGCCCAAGAAACAAGAATTACGTGCCGCACCCGCCGTCAGAGAGCCAAGCGAGCCAATTAGAGCTCAATGCGACAGCCCGACAGAGTGGAGGCCAATTATGATCTACTATGGTATATTGCATAAATAATGTTAGTATGCTCCACTGGAAATCACTGCCTTACTAGGTAAAGATGGATTTCTAGCCTATTTACA
>JAAAPX010000256.1:0-26344 GCA_012656285.1 Aspergillus fumigatiaffinis | reverse complement strand
GAGGGATGGGGGCGCGAGAAAGTACGCAGTGCTAACCTTATCTTTTATAAGGTAGAAGCTCTGGCCCCGGGCGACGAAAGGCGCGGCTTTGGGCCTAGGCCCTCTTTGCGGGATAGCAAACAAAGAATGTCAGAGATGAGGGAGTTGCTTGGCAATCCCTCCGTGGATTTTGCAAATAATGTTAATTTTACCCATCCCTGTCTTGGCCAGAGGCCCGCGTAATTGTAATTTGAAGTTGAGGGTACTTTTTATTCTTCGGCGATAAGAGCTGCCCTGAATGCGGCTGATTGGAGTGGGTCGCTAAGTAACCTGACAGGGTTCTCGTATATTTAGGCAGGCACGCTAAGACGTGGTCTGTGTTGAAACCATAATATTTATTCACTATTTCCCCTTATTATTTAACGTCCATATTAATGGTTGGCAGCATATCAATAATGAACTTACCCCTAAGTATGGGCTCAGCACCAAACATAGAGAAAAGTTTCAAGTTACAAAGGTAGACCTCGACATTCTCATTAAGCACCTTTATGAGAATGATCAGCATGACTATGTCCACGAACGTTGCCGCTTTCAACAGGCCTTTGGCCTCTCACTATTTATTTCTCTTACTCTCGGCAACTGATCGTTGAAACAGGTATATCGGGAAAGTTGTAGGCTCACACACCAACCTGACTGAGATGAAGCAGTCTCTGGACTTGCTTTGGCCCGCAGGAGTCGATCCCTCCCGAGCTGCGATGAGAATAGGCTTTTATGGCCGATCGTTCACTCTCTCTGATTCATCTTGCACTAGCCCCGGCTGTCCCTTCGAGTCAGGAGGGAGAGGGAACGCCGGGTCATGTACTTGTACCTGCGGATCTTTGTCCTATAATGGTCAGTCACCGTTGAATTTTCTGTAATGCGAGAGAAACATGGCTAATTGTTACAGAAATTACTCGGGTAATCAACGAGCAGGCAGCAGAGCTCATCTGGGATGAGGAGGCTGCCGTCAACTACCTTGTCTGGGAGGGATATCCGCGGGTTTCCTTTGATAACGCCAAAACCTTCCAGCAGAAGATCGACTACGCGAATGAGGTCTCCTAGGTGGTGTCATGGATCTGGGCTCGTGATCAGGATGCCTATAACTGGCAGGCTCTCACCGGCCTCCTTGTTCTGGATGTTATTCTTCTGGGCAGTTCATTATCTGAGTCAGAGAAAAGCTCACTTGCTAAAGATCTTTCCGCATACACTGCACAGAATATTATGTTACTGAGTGTATGAACTGGAGCACTGGGGAGTGCAACGCAGGCTACAGTGTCTCAATTATGTTCATGCTGCTTCCCTTGGCATTCTGGAAAACCCAGACAAGAAACTGTGCAAGTCTGGCCTTGAGGGCGATGTGGATGCTCGGTACCGACTGATCTGTTGCCCTACCGAGGGGATGCCTGAGGGTTGTAGCTGGGAAGGTGGCAGTGACTTTGGTCTCTGCACTGGTGGTGATGACTTTTTGTGGTGATGACAAGTTTGAGTTGGTGGCTGATTCATATAATGATCGCACAGGGGCCATTTTCTGTCTCATTAATAAGCGGTCCCCTTGTTGCAATACTAACACAGAGTTGGAAAATTGCTTATGGACTAACTGTGGTGGTACCTGTCCCGGTAATGATTGGGTGATTAATGACTGGGGCAGTGTGTATGGAGGAAGTAGTAAGTCATTCCCTAGCTGACTATGTGTTAACCCCATTAAATGCTAACAGCTGTAGATCTCAACCAAGACAAAGAGTTCTGTAAACTAGGTGACTCTGCCTTCTGCCGTTCCTCTGATGGTACTGACCTGCCTGTTGCCATGAAATGTGCACAGCTTATTAATAACTACAGACACATATAAAAAGTATAATGAGTACTCCCATGATTAGGACTGCCCTAGCAACAAGCTTCTCATCACACAGTGAACAGAGATTGATAGTTAGGTGTAGGTGCATAATTTTAGCACATGTTTAATGGGATACAATGAGTATTGCTATGATCTGCCCTCTGGTGCTAGTACCTGGCCTGTGGACCCTGAGTATCTGTCCAAGTATCCTGACGAGGATGATGTGATGTACTACTATAAGGTTGAGGAAACTTCCAGTGACCATGGTGAGAGACCTGCTTTTAGAGTTGATAATTGCGTTTGCTAACTGTACCAGCAACAAACAATGAAGACAATGATCTGTTTGCATTTGTTATGATTGATGGTGATCCAGATGCATATAATGAGACTCTAGTCAACCAATGGACTTTCCTCACGGATGCAGAACAATTAGCCAAACATCAACTACGACATCACGAGTGAAAAAGCATTTTCAAAACCAGGGACGACAATTTCAAGAATTATGTCAAGATTTTCTTAGCTTATATCTCGATATCACGGAAAATAACGTTAAGCCTTGTACATACGACCATAGGGTGTGGAGAACAGGGCTTCCCGTCCGCTCAGCCGTACTTAAACCACACGCCGGCCGGTTAGTAGTTGGGTGGGTGACCACCAGCGAATCCCGGCTGTTGTATGTCCATCTGCGTTCTCTTTTTTTGCAAGATACATACGTTTTTACTGTTCCGCTGCCCCGTCCTTAGTCCTCTAGCTAAACCAGTTTGAGGTCCTGGTTGCGTGCTGAAGTATGGACGTGTATGACCGTATATTCCCCATATTAAGGGGCGGTGTGAGTCTTGCTGCATATATATGCAACGTGGCGAGAACTGGTCACCACTAGCACTCGGTTAGTGACTAGGAGCTCAGGTTATTGGCCAGGCCCAGAATGTTCTGATTTATAAAGATCAGCTTAGTGGGCCGTTGACTGTTCACATAAAATATTGGTGACTGTGCTCAGTGAGATGTGCTGCAAAGTGCCCACTGGGGTATTGCAACCTGGACTCCCATGGAGATTTTCCCTCTCGACACGAGGGCTGTTCCAGTTACATACACCACACTTCTGCTGGGCATATTGAATTTTCAAGATGGATCAAGCGGAATATAGAGCTCGATGGGATTACACCAAAGAGCTTAATATCCGATTTCTTGGCCCCGCCCAATCCAGTCAGTGGCCTGATGCCCACCGCAGGCTATTCGAAGATATTCAGAAGCTCGGGAATCAGAAATATTCCAGCTTTAATGAGACCGTCTCTGTCGACTCGATAGACAAGCCCTGGCGACGTCAAACGAAGCAGAGGGCAGCGCGCCTAGTCCAGCAAAGTCAGATATCCAGGCAGGATAGGAAAAATGAGGCCGGGTGGAGATTCTCGATTGAACCGGAGGTTCTCCATAGATTTACGGTTGAAGTAACCTGGTAAGCTATGGCAGGACAAACGTTAGGGACACCGTGCAACCGTGTCTAACATACATAAATTCACTTAGCCCTAAATGTCGTAGCAGGCTCTAGAAATCGGAGATCGAAGCCGCGGTGCAGTCCTCACAGCCATTTGCTCAATCCTTGGAGGCTAGGCGTAGGCGCCGTGCGCCATGCCGGTGTGTTGACCAGTGGAGTTACAACAGGTAGGTCGAGCTACGCATTTCAGTTTGGTTGAGAAGGTATGGACGGCAGGGAGCTGCAATTAGCTAAGGCTAAACTCAGAGGATACGAGAACGGGATGAACATGTTGTTCTCAGACCGCGCTCAAGCAACAATTAAACATGACCCACCTCTACCTATCGAAGGCCGAAGACGAGGCCAAGTATCGGAAGAACCGGACAGGATATACGGGCTGCGAGACACAGGTAGTTTGAAGAAGGTATTGGACTCCGTAAACAAGCACACCGCGTGCGTTGGAAACGTCAAAACTCTGAGGGACACAATTGAAGTGAGCCGTTTTGATGACGAAGGTGAGCGATTGCTCTTTCCTTTCCTGATAATGGAAGCCAAATCTGGCAAGCACGGGGACATGGCAGCCGTGGAGATGCAAACAGCCTTTTGCATTCGGCGCCTGTTGAGACTACAACTTGAGTTACGGAAGGCTGGTGGTGAGAATGTCTGTGGCACGTTTGAGCCGCTAGTCTGGTTTTTATCGTGGTCTGGGGAGCGGTGGAACGTGGCTGGTTGCTTTGTCAAAGACTCGTGCGGGTCCATTGAATGGGTAAGCATTTATTGAAGTATCTTCATGCCTTCCAGTTCTCTGATATTGAGATAGCTGACCGTAAACTTGTGGAGCGGAGATTTAACGGGCGAAGACGGCTCGCTGCAGCTGCTTCTGATTATTGACTACATATTCGACTGGGCTCGTGACGTGTACCGGCAGTCTCTGCTGGCCCAGCTCAGCAGCCTGTCCACGGAATGCATCCCGGATTCTGACCCTGATATATTGTCAACTATTGAAAGAGGTTCGACAGTCTTGAGTTCTCTTCCGAATGACCCCCTTGAGTTTCCATCTCAAACTGTGCCACGCTCAGTTATTTCCAGCGGAGACTACTTGAACCTCTTTCATGCAGAGGGGGTTGTGACAGACGCTTCCGTGATCGAATCTAGATTCATGGCTCTGTACATAACGGAGCACGACGTGGATCCATTCAGGCTTTCGTTTGCCTCTGACGAAACATATCGAGAGACAAAGATGGAAATGTCCTCTCTCCTGGAGGACTCGTGGCGCTGCGTGCCAGATACACTTTATGGTATCGAGGAAGCTTGGACGAGAACTTCCAGATCTGCCGCTTCCAGCCACGCGCCAGACAGAAGCTCCTTCTTCTTTGTTAGGTTCACTGTCCGGATGTTCGTTGCGTCAGACTGGCAGCCAGTACGCCAGCTTGTTTGTCTCGCCATCTCCAGCAGGGCAGTAGCACAGCTTTGGGGAAATGAGAGGTTAACCGTCTTCAACAGGGCCCCTCTATACACAAGCCGCGAGACGCAGAGATTTCTCAATTTCTGAAAAAGCCCATCGATAGTCGACACTCTGGCCGCCGCAATATCTATGCAGTGCCTCACCAACACTTCGCGTAAACGTGCGGGGCCCATTGCACCCTCGTTGTTTGGGTTCAAACGCGACGACTCAATTTCTGTTCTTAAGTTGGTGTCGTCGGTCATCGAATCACACACTATCGGACGACGTTTGTCGCCAGACTCCTATTTGCGCTGCTCGCATATGAAATGCAAACAAAGCCTATACACAGAAGGACCGAAAGTGTGGCCACAACTGGAGCAGTTATCTCTCCATTCTAATGGCACTGTACTAGTCGATTGCGAAGAGAAAATGTCTGGAATTCTTGGCCGATGCCTCTACATCGTCGACGGCTCGTATGAAGCTACCGATGTAGTGCATTTGGTGGATCGAATGTCTTATGAGGGCGCCTATTATAGTGCCATTCCTCTGTGTCCTAGTCACGACCCAACAGAGTGTTTGGCCTACATTAATCGTCCGATAGACCACTCCAGGTACTGGAAAACTGAAAAGGACAGGGAAAGTTTCCACCCCTGGATCTCAGCCCTGCAAGAGCTCATATCTACTGGGTCTATCCTCCACAGCTCATCGTGCTTCCCAATACTTCTCTTGTCATCTGACGAAGAAGCTAGCGACGACGATAGCATTGAAACCACACAAATTACAGTAGCGTGGAAAGAAGATAGCTAATTATAACTTACTGTTCTGGTCAAAATTCCGGTATTTGTAGTGTCGGACCTCTGGGTCAGTGCGTTGTTATGTGGCGACTCCTACGGGAAAATTCACGCTGGTTATTATACAAATTCATACTGATCCAAAGCGAGAAAGAAATGGGCGCCCGATAATGCTTCTCGGCATGTTCCGCTCAATTCGTCCCAGGACTGAAAGCAGCGGCAATGCAAATTTGTGTTTCTCCTTGGACTTCTTGTCCTGGAGGGCAATGAATCGTTGCCTTGACATTGCGGCCATTCACTTCCAGTTTGATGCTGTAGTGGACTTCATAGTACACATCGCCGTCCTCGTTGATTTTCTCCTCCAGCATATTTCTCCTCCGAAGGACATCAAGGGATGCCTCGACGACTCCCGCTTTGCGATGGCCTGACAGCCAAAATTAGCGCTGAATTGAGAACTCATAGGTTATGGTTTTATGTTCAACTCACCACGATTCTTGGAGTGATCTATGCGGTAGTGCTGGAAGACCCGCTGGTCCGAAAAATAGATAGTCTCATAAGCGGCCATCTCCTGGCCAACTTCAAATGCGCGATGCATACAAATTTCAGCAGACTCTCCCTGGGCGACGACCCGGTCCTATTTGAGCATTAGCGACGGGCTAGGCGTAGGAAACGACAAAAAGTATTGGGTATACCGCGCACGGTTTACGTGCAGACATACCTTCCTAATAATCCAGTCCATGCAATCTTTCACATATCTCTTTCTATTGAGAGGATTATAGAAATATGGGGCAGCTAAATGACCCGGAAATCTCTCGTCGTATGGTTCACTGAGACAAACTCCGAGATTCAGCCTGAGCTTGCGGCGTGGGCCGTCCCCTTTATTTAGGGCACGAAGAACCCCGCCCCGAGATACTGCCGTAGTCATGTCACTTGAATAAATTGTTAGCTTTTGTGGCTGGGAGAAATGTCAACAGGGTCCGGGATGGGTTACATGTCCTGATCCAGATGGATGACTTCAAGGTCTGGGCCAAAAGTATTGTTCAGGCAGCGCTTCAGGGCCGGCGACCTAGAAAACCCACCGAGGAGGAGAATGACCTACAGTTATTAGCAACAACTAGACTAATCTCAACGGGGTGCGTTCAGGGACATTGGACGGCAGTAGACAGCTTTACCTTGACCTCTTGGCCATTAAGTTGCTCCAGCTGTTCCATGATTAAATCCACGGTCCCTTCAAGGCTTCGCCTGTAGTAGTTTTCCATTTGTTCCCTGTAACTCCTTCAGGATGTGGATATGCGAGGACTTGCTGGTGTCTTACTTTGTGATGAAAAACATCGAGTTCCCAAAATTCCTCGTCGGGTCCTCCCTTAGGCCGAAAACGCGAAGACTTCTACTCTCACCCTCTTCCCAGTCAGCTGGATCGTAGATTCGTTTTAACTCGTGCTCAAAATTCAGAAATAGGTGTTCTTGAAGGACTGCTTCTTTGGAATATACGGGCCCCCAGCCCAGCTCAATGATGTGTGCCAGTCTTTCTCTGCTTTCTTCAATAAAAGCCTGGTTTATATAGCTTGAGCCGCAGTCTTTTCCTGTTATTGTTGTTAATTTGTTGCCCAGTATAAGTACTGGAAAGGGGTTATACCGGCTGGGGTGGCTATTTCATCGACTCTGAAGGGAGGATCCTGCCGCACCTTGTAGGTGATCGCATCCTAGAGAGACGCGAATCATTGGTCACCTACGGCTGATGATAAAGCATAGAATTTAGGTGATCTTACAACAGTACCACCTCCAGCGTCGCACACAATGAAGTTGGACCCTTTCTGCAGATCGTGAGTCCCATCAACAAAGACAAAGCGACAGCATCCATACGTACTTCAATATTTTCGCGGATGTTTTCGTGGCGCAGAGCAAAGGTCACTGCAGCTTCAGGCTCATCAATAATAAATATGGAAAACTCCCTCCCTCGCATATCTGTCTTCTCCACTACCTCAAGCAGAATTTCCTGCATTGTGAGATGCGCGTACGTTGACCACTTGGATGGCACGCACAGCACTAGTTCGACCTCCCAAGTATTATTGAAGCCCTCATATTTAGCCAATTGGCCATGGGTATGCTTGAAGACTTTCATGAGATAGTCCCTAATGGCTTCCCTGGCCGTTCTACCTACCTTGCGGAGTGCGTTCCTCGGCTGTGACAGCTGGTCATTGTCAACGCTCTCCCCGTCATCATCCAGTAACAGTTTCGGAAGCTGGATTATACAGTTCATCGACTCTACATCATCATTATCTGATAGATTGCGTAGCGTATGTTGCACCTCATGGCCCCACAGGAAATTCCCATCACGATACCAGCTCTCGCTAGGCACAAATGGGCTCGCTGCGTTGACGAATCGACTGGCCGCAGGCCAGTTTGCTATGCATCGGACCCCTCTTGGATGGACATCTGTAGGAGGGTCGTCTGGATCGAAGGTGATATATGAAATTGAAGTGAGAGTCGTTCCATAATCGAGGCATAGGAGAAGCTTTTTCGCGGTAAGGAGATTTTGCCTGTATCGTGCACTGTCGCGCAGCTGAATGTCATCTTCGTCCGATACTCTGCTCGTGGAGGTGCTGGTCGAGGAATCCGTATGAGCAAATTTGCGCCGTACGCGTCTTGGCGGATTCGATCGCTGGGCCATAGCAAACAAAATTGATGCTGTATAATAACGAGCACAGTCGGTGAAGTGAAAAAAAAGACGTCACGAACTCACAGCTTAAATTAGTGATTTATAGTGTCGGGCGCACGAGGCAGATTGCAAGGCTGCAACCAGTAGGCAGCAACTACCCCTTACTGAAATTTCTTTTGCAAATCTGACTGGGATTGGTGACTTCTGCTGCAGCTTAGCCGGGGTCTCTTACAAGCCTTGACTTAAATAGGCAGGCCGGACGCCGCACCTTCTGATTTGTACAACATCGGGGCGCCTTGACCTTCGGTGTCTCCGTTCCTGCTGTCATCACCCCCTATATTTCTCTTGTTGATCATATGGGCTTCCTTTGCCTCACAATTCTTCGGTTTTAGTTGGGAGAGTAGTGTTTTTGCGTCCATCGTTCGAACCAGGGGCAAAATGGGCAGCAATCAAGACATCCCCGGAAGCAATTATTTCGAGGGCGTCGGTGGCAGCCGATTCTGCTATGTGCGGGAAGACCACATACCAACGCACAATATCTCCCTAGAAATAACGGACGAACACATCATTGCCGGCACGAAGCGGACAATAAAACCTCCAGCGCGCTTCATAGAAGGCGAGCGAGATATCCCGCAATCAGACGCATGGAAGTTGAGGAAAAGACCCCGCAAGTCAGCTAATACGCAGAACGAAGAAAAGGAAGGAGAAACAGTATGTTATCGCGCGAACTGACCTTTTCGTTGATGAGATTGCATAAAATATAGCAATGCACTGAACGTAGAACTCCCTGCCAGATCAGCGTTATGGTCCCGCCTCCCGACATCAATTACGATTCCGGTGGCTCGCCGTTGACCGAACTGGAGGATCTATCCGATGAAATGGATGACTCCGTCTCTGATTTGCCGTCCAATGATGCTGATGTAGCCGCTGGAAAGTTCCCTGAGCACCCCAAGCCGAATAGCACGCGTGACCCTGGTGGACGCCAGCTCACGCAAGAGGATGGGTGTGGTGGTTGTGCTAGATGCGCAGGGAAGATGATCAATCTCCGCAACCAGGCACAACAGGCGTTACTTTACAGGAGCCATGAGACGGTCTCGTTGCGAAAAGAGAATGAGGCTCTCCAGCGACAAAACAACCGTCTCAGGGCGGAACTGGCCAACGTCAGAGCATGCCAGGACGCTTCAGCTGGCGATCCCACCATAATTAGATCCTCTGCAGATGAATTATTTGACCAGAAGAATGAGATAAAGAGACTCCGCCGCCGCCTCTCAAGTGCCCTTGAGTTTGTTGAGCTTACCCGGCCCCCTCCATCGTGCAACGATGCTTTTGTCTTGTCAACGGGGTTTATATACAAGGAGATGGATACATTGAGTAACTATGTGGTCTATGCAGCAAACTCGCTCTGCAAGATCCGACGCCATCACGTGAATGATGAAACTATAAGCCAAGATCTGAGTCTCCTCATCGAGCAAACCATGATCAGCAAAGACCTTTTCTCCACGGATCCCTTGTCAGCCTTTCGTGCTCTTACTTTTGGCTTCATACAGAAGCACGTTTTTCACGCCCCGGAGATATGGAGAGACCTGCACTTCGATGGCGTAATGCTCAGGCAGTACCAAAGCATCCTGGAACAAAGCAGTATGTGAGGCCCAAACTTCACCGACTTCGCACTATAAACAATGACTTGGCTCATCATTATTTGACTCAACCTTAGTTTCACCTGAAAGCCTAGAACGATACCACCGCGCAGCCGTTTATCTTACCCTAACAAAGAATCCTGAATTTAAAGAAGTGTTTGTTCCTGGTTACACCAAACAGATACAATTCGAGTTCTTCAATATAATGGCACCTTTACTCCATTCAGAAGACGTGAGCGATCACCTTATGCATGAAACGCGGATATTGTTCCGTCATGCCATCATCCTACGTGCGAGCTGCTACCCTCACAAAAGAACGCGCTATCAGCTCGTGCAGTTCAAACCAGGCCATGTGTACGACCCGCAGACCATGCGGGCGGAAGATGAGGTTGGAGCAATCGTAACAGTTCCGGAGGACGGACGGCAGCGCCACATCAAGGTCTGCGTGCATGGGATAATGAAGGCATATTCAGTGCGAGAGAATGCAGCTGGACTCGGTCTGATCAAAGAGCTCAGCCAGCCATTTCTTCTGGGGGATGACACACAAGGTCACATTATAAGTGAAAAGGCGGCCGTTATTCTAGAATGATGACTAATTATCATATAAGGGCTGTGTCACCGTGATTATGAGCTGAAAGACCTGAAAAGACTTAGTAAAACACGACTGGACCCCATCGAGGTGACCAATCGCCATTGGCTAGGGAATGTTGTCGGTGTGCTTTATCTCGTGGCCCCAGGGAAATACAGAGTGACAAGAGAATGTCTAAGAACCGACAACAATAACGACAAGTAAAATGCCTAGTATACTGGCGCCGCATTGTACATGGCAAATAAGGTGTAACGGGCTGGAGCCCAGCAGTAAAACCATGTGCCACGGCCTTATGTACTCCTTTGGTGGACGATGATGAAGGATGGATACCGTCTTGGGAGGAATGGAATCATCTCGTTTCACCACCGAAACGGGACCGATTCTCTTCATTTCCCCGAGATTGTTGTAAACAGCATGTTGGCCTAATATAACTGAATCAATTCTATTACTGCGCTTCACATCCGGCATATTATAATCCTGTTAGTAGTCAATAGTGCTACTACTGTATTAGCATTTCCTTGTTCCTAAGTTGGTCCCTCGTATTTCTAGCCACAAATTCCAGAAAGCTCTTGTAGGTTCGATTCGTTTGGATATCCGAGACACTGCTGTTGGGTATAAGGCAAGAAATCCATAATCTGTTAATATCCAGTCTCTGGGTAGCTGTTATACATCTCTGAAGAGCGCAATTATACTTTGCTTTGGTGTGTGGGGGCACCGCTCAACTTATTTCACAGCTGATTGAAGGTTGACACACCTTTTCTGCTATATTATCACACTCTTAGTAGGCAGCAAGTTTGTAGTTTAATAGCGTGTGGCTTTAGTAAAAGGAGGAGAAATACGTAGACCTTAAAATTTTATGCTTACAGGGGAAAATGGGGTGGTGCCACTTACTAGTCTTGCGCAAACGTGACTGCCTTCTAGCTCAAGTGTGTACTACTCGGGTGAGCGAACACTGAATAGGGCGGCAAGCCGCCCACTCAGCGCCAGGTGACTGTCAGTCTCTCTTTCACTTTCGGTAGATATACCATTGCTACCTGCTATTCAGTTTCACCTGAACCGCCTGAAGCTATTCAAACTACAACTCAACCCACTGAACGACCCCTGCACGGCTGTTGTGGACATTTAGTATATAACTGAGTTGATTAAGAGCTAGCTAAGGTTATAGGTAACCTGAGGGACTAGCAACTGTGGCTATAAAATGATCTGATATTTTGGAAAAATAGGGTTCCTAAGTATATATCTAGTGCAGCTAGGTGAATATCTAGCACATATTTATTTTTTGGCCTAGCAGCTAGGCAAGCACAAGCTCTCTGCACATATTAGCTCAGAGACTGAATATAATATTTTGTTTGTTTTATTCATTCTCGTTTGTTAAACCAGTCTGCCAGAACAGACTGGATCTACTTATGTCCTCCCGCTTGGTAGCCCTCGGGAGTGATCAAACGTTTCCTCCGGGCCTTCCATCGCCTCTGCTACATGAAAATGACCGGTGGAATCAGCGAATGCAGGTATCCATCTCTTGCATTCGAAGGGTCATTTTCGCGTGGCTGCACAGGAATTAAGAGTCTATGGGCAATTGAATATGGGGTGTAGACACAAGGGACTCATTTACTGGCGAACTATGTTAATGGCACAGAGAAATGATGTAACTAAGACATTGTTAATCCCATGTAATAGTTAGGTAGGTAACTGGTTCTGATAGGGTAGAGGTTGATGCGGTTGATATTGCGCTTGGTTCTTTGGATGACACTGTTGTGGCGAGTGTTGATGGCCATTTCCGCTGGTTTGCCGCATTAATTACAGACAGTGCTCGTGCCTGTCTCATGCCCTGCGCTGATGATTGCGCTGCAAAAGGCACAGCAAGACTGATCACCATTGCTGCCGCTCGCTAGGCCTGATTGCGTTGAATTCAGCAGTTGTACTTGTCCTGATCGCGTGGTTGCTTTCGACCTGTAAGACAACGCTAGCTGGTGGTGACGCCCTCGCATGCTGAGTGCAAACTCGTCGATCGATTGGTCCACATGTGGATTCAGCAGCTCTTCAGATCGCTCCTCTGGCGGCAATCTCTCTTGATAAATGCGCTGCATCAGTTGGGACCGAATCCGGCGGCGGTCGTTGATGGTGCCTACGGACTCCAGGCGGGGGCCATTGACGAAGACGAATCGATCCGACTTGTCCATTTTTCTATGCAGGGATAATCTTCTTATGCTTGCTGGAGCACCGTATTCTACTGCCATAGCAACATCAGCTGTTCGCCAGATCATAGCTATGTCCGACCCCGTAGCTGTCGCCCGGTTTTTCCACACCACATGCAAGGCAATTCTGGACGGTCTCCTAGGTAGCAAACCTGGTGAGACCAGAATCCTTGGTGATCTCCAATTACTTTGGGGTTGTTGAGAGTAATGGCCATGGAATGCTGTATCTACATGCACTGGTCTGGGCTTAAGGTAACCCTGAATTTGTACATCTATATAATTAGATCCTAACAGATGGCCTCTTCGCGACTTATATAATTCAATACTTGGAAAGTATTGTGAAGCATAGCATACATTGTATCGACCCTAATAAACCTGAAATGTCTATTTCCCATACCACTCTGTCAGCCAACAGACCTAACTTGGATACAGAGTTCTGGCAGAAATTATCCTAGGATGTAAACCACGTTGCAAGCCTTAAGCAACTTTATTCAAAGCATCACTCTGCAACCTGCTTTAAATATTGTTATTAGAAGTCAGGTAAAGGTACTTGTTGCTTTAGCATGCCTCACGACCTCTTTAAAATATCTAAAGCTGACTAGCATGGTGTTATCCACCTTGCTTGTAATCACCCCTGGGCTAACCCATAGAACCTAGCTATTGCTAGTTATATTTACTTAAATTATGATATCTCCTAGATCCCTAGAAAGGACATCTCCGAACTTGTTCGGCGGTCTACACATGGTAGTCCTCATGGGTGACTTTCACCAATTTCCTCCGGTGCGAGGCCAGCCGCTCTGAAAACTACCGAAGACTGAGGGTGACCATGAAGGAAAACTTATCTGGAGCCAATTCAAGCAAGTGATTATCCTGCACGAGCAAATGTGGCAGATCAACGGCATTGTTACTATTAAACAGACATATAAATTATAAAGGAAGGGGTATTTATAAGCCCTAGTTATCTACCTAGTTACTTGAATAGTATATACGCAGGGTATAAATAGGGAGGAGAAAATATAGGTACTTATATATATGTAGCATTAAACTAGTAGTGATATACTCTACTAATTATTAAATTCAATTTCGTATGAATTAAATTTTATTGCCGGCAGAAAACCATGAAATACTGATATACTAAAAGTCCTAAATACATTTTTTCAGTTCTGTACCAACGGCTTGCTGTAGTTCAGTGCCTAGCCTAGAGAATCGCTGCTGTTTCGGTTAGGGGGGAGGTAAAAGCCGTTGGTCACAGATGGTCTTTGCGGTCTAAACGATTTGGTTTAACCAACCCCTTACTATTTTGCCTAGTAACGAAGTAGTAAGAAGCGCACAAATTTAGTGTATCATTTGGTACTACTCCGTCTACTCCGTAATCACAATCAATGCTAGAATAATATCCATGCTCCATACTTTCTCGACCATGTAATAATATTGCTGGCGTATTCTGAAGTTATTGCCCATATCAACACTAGAGATAGGACAGTGCAACGCAGAAAAGACAGAGGTGCGGAAGGATACATCAAGATATCGCGAATGCGGAAGAGGGAAACCGAATCAAAGGGAGACTCTAAACCGTGGGCTCGTTCGAATGGCTCTGCCATAGAAGTAGAAAACTGCAGGCAAAGGGAGCAATCCCAGACCAATGAACCCCAGTAAGGAATTTCCCCATCCCAGACCCAACGAAGAATACATGGGCGGTCCTGCCAGAGGTAAAAAGGCGCCAATCAGGCACCGGAAGACCGTGGCCGCTGCTATGGCTGAGGCTGCATACTCACTATATGCATCAATCAGGTACCCCTGAATGGCGAGACTAGTCGCTGTAATCCCGAAGCCCATCCAGCCAATACCGACAACCGGCATCATCCAATGCAGACGCTTGTCGGCAGACCATCCATACCAGAAGAAGCCAAAGGGGAGCAGCAGGCTTCCGGGAACCAGTAGGGGAAGGCGAAACTCAGGCTCAGGCGTTCCATTGTTTTTTGCGGTAAGGCGGACTAGAATCCTATCGGAAAGAGCACCAAATGCGGCCATACCAATGAGGGCACCCACGCCAACTCCAATGTAGACAAGGCCAGAAGAGCCCTCGCTGAAGTGATACGTTTCCCGGTATACGGCGGGGATCGTAGTGAAAAGCAAGTAGAGATATCCAACCACGACGCCTATTGCACCCCGCAGTTAGCGGCTGAGAAACACACAATACAATGACAAGGGATGTTTACCCATGTAGATGGAGAAAAGTGCGACGATCGGCGAAAGAGCAAGCAGTTTCAGCGGTCGGACGATCGATTGATCCATGTTTTGCTTGGGATCGATCCGACGGGCTGATATAGAGCGCAGAATCCGATCACCGGTTTCCTTGCGCCGTTGCTTAATGCGTCGCTGCAGCAATACTGGCTCAAAGGTCTCGGACTGGAGGATGGTAGCGAAGAGTAGAGCAACGCCAGACTAGACCGTTAGTAGAGCTCATCACAAATGCAAATCGACATGACTACCATTTGACTTATGAACTTACCATAACCACAAGCAGCCAGAACACCCATCGCCATCCGGCGGCCTCAGATAGGTAACCACCTGCGATCGGGCCAATAACAGGACCCATTAACTGGCCTATACCATAGAGAGCCATTGCTACTCCTCTTTCCTTCTCGACAAACAGGTCCGCAACAGACCCCGCCCCCAGACTGAGTGGACTGCTCCCTGAAATCCCTGCAAAAAGACGGAAGGCCAAGAGAGCCCCGACGTTCGGAGCTAGCGCACAAGCGACGTTCCAGAGGATGAAGATGGCCGTGGAGACCTGGTACACATACAGCCGGCCATAGGTTTCAGAAAGAGGAGCGAGAACCAACGGTCCGACGGCAAATCCTAGCAGATAGACAGAAACCACAAACGAACCCAGCACTTTGTTGGTTGAGTGAAAGGTTCCCATTATCATATGCACGGCTGGCGCCGCGATGGACGACGCAAAGGGAGTAAGGAAGGTGAGAAAGGCGATACTGAAGATATTCTGCCATTTCTTCGACTTGGACCAGTTGACGGGGCGAGCGGGATCATAAGGGCCGTCCCAGTCGATTATGGATGGTTCTTCCATGTCCATACTGGAGAGGTGCTGTGTTTGGGCGGTTTTTCTTGCTGGTAGGAGATGAGGCATGTTCAGAGGTATGAGGGGGGGCATGACAAATGGAGATGTGCCAGTAGTATTTGGCAGGTCCATTCGAGGTGGGTTCGTTTGAGTGATGGCGGCATCGACTTTGGTTCATTTCCCATACAGGTTCGATGGAGGGAGGAACAAATCTCAGGTATGATACAGTCACTGATTCCTTTCCTCCACTTATCCTTCTCTGATGAACGGCCTTCTGCTCCTTATTTATTATTTCAGCCCTTACTCTTGCCCCCTACATTCCTCCCCCGAAAGAAAAAACAACACTTCAATGCAGAACTAATCCTGAAATTTCTCACTCAAATCAACCCCTTTCAACCTGAAAATTTACCTAGTTTCTTGTGATAATGACTGCTTTTGATTGATCCTAATATCATTGGATCTTAATTACTATATGATTATTAAAGCCTCGCTGGCTGCCCCCTAATAGTCTCCTAATGTAGAGGGAGATTTAATAGGGTGTAGGAGCCTATATATAGAGGCCTAGAGTAGAAGATAGTATGATAGACAGAGTGACAGAAGTTTCTAGAGTTGCATAACCGAACCGCTAAAATCGAATCCAACCCTCATTGAGCTCGCAGTGGTGAGGGTTTGGTTCCTAGCCTATGGAACCGTACCGGTTTCGATTTCTCTTGGCACCAAATCGAAACCACTCGGTTAAACCGTTGGTTATGGTTTTTGCGGATTTATCAGATTTGACTAACCCACCCACACCATTTTAGATAGAAATCACTAATTGCTAGGATTTTCCTAATAATTTTGATATCACTAGATAGCTCTAGATTTAGGCTATCTAAATATATAAATATCAATTCAAAATACCTAGCGGTTGGTGAGATATAAGGGAATAATCATTTTTCGTTCTGGGTTGGTATGAAAGTGGTGTGGATATATGTATATTTATGTATATGCGACTGATGGTTGACAATATTATGGTTTAGAAATGATATTTTGACCATCACCCATTCAGCCCTACAGATATTGAAATTAATATGATAATAGGGATCATATATTTTATATAAAAATATTAATTTTCTATAGGTATAGTAATAGTATAGTACATAGTATGGCAGTCAATGATTTAAAATTTCAAAACAGTTAAAATTCACTGAATGGTAGTGGATTAACAACCCAAAATCAAACTAAATCTAACTATGGTTAGTTAGTATAGGCCTAGTGGTGGGTTTTTATGGTTAAACTCAAACCAAATCAGAACAGATCAGGTTTGGTTCTGACCTCTAAAATTTGGACTTGAAATTGCAGCGGTGTGCATAAAATGCACTATAGATGGCCACTGCCGCAGTAACTACAATAAAACAGTCCTTAAGTACATCCCATGCAGAGGACCACATGAATCTTATAGCAAAAATTATTAGAAGCTCTACCCAGTGCATCATAAATAAAATACTCTAAACAGTCCAACTAATATGAGGAATCAGGGCGTAGTATATAATAGCTTAATAAATAAAAGAGAAACTTAGGGCGCAGTCATGTTAGTAATTCAGGAACCCTAAGTAAGGAGAATTCAAGGCTGGCTATTAACAACCCTAATAGGACATCATAAATAGACAAAGATAGTGCCTTCTAATTAGAGAGAAGACAGATAGGTAATTTAAAATTTACTCTGTGTTAATAAGGATGTGGAAGCGGAGCAAATATCAATGGAATCCTTAGACTTGATAGTGGTGGTCATCCAGCTCCCTAAGCGACTAATTTCTATGGCTTTAGTCTATGTAGAGGGAGGAGATGCCCTAGCTTTGCGTGATGCATGCAATCCGCCAATCACCCATGTAAAGCAGTCATAAAGGTACAGTGAGACACAGACATAGTGGTAGAACGCATGATTATAGGAGGCTTTAACCATTATGATTAACTCTGGGGAGGAGATGACGTGTACTTGGGAAGGCAGGGCGAAGTGGACTGTGGACCTAATCATTAACCCCATAAGTTTGCTCTTAGCAGCCTACTTAAATAAGGTATAAAGATATAGCAAGGTGGAGGACAGAGTAGGGACTATGGATCCACTATTAACCTTATCCTGCCCTCTGACTCTGAGAATCTGGCAGACTCCATGGTCAAGTATATAATACATAGAATATAGTATGGCTCAGAACACCACGCAACTAAGACTGTGTTTAACACCCTGTAGCGGGTTATAAAATATCAGGAGTAACTTCTCTTAAAAATACACCATGGAAGGAGATATATACTAGAATTATAAGAACTCTAGCCGTCACTTCATCAGAAGGCATGGTGCAGCAGAAAACTAATTAACTAATATCTACAGTGTGGGAGGTGGTACATGCCTTGACTCTAAAGGCCAAACCGTCGCCATACACAAAGCAATGATGGATAAGTGACTTGGCCCAGCTCCGTCATATATACATACTACAGAAATCACGCCCGCTCTGAGTGATGGGCGGGGCGAAATGCACCACACCTGGAAAAGATGACTGAAAGTGCAGCGAAGCAATATCATGATGCCATCTGGCAACAAAAGGCAAAGTACTGGAATGAGTTCCTTATAGATAATAATAACATATAGAAAGCAGCCAAGTATCTGATGTTAGGAGAGGATGCTGCATTTAAGAAGGTACTGCACCTCAGCAGAGCAGATGGAACTACCACCAATCACAAGGAACAGGCAGAAGAATTATTAGCCAATTCTTCCCTCGCACGCCGGACGATATTGATGATGAGGGAGACAGACCACAAAGAGCGCCAGTAGAGTACTGGCCAGAGCGATATCGGTGTTCTACTATATACTAGAGAGATAGAGCGTGCTCAGCCACTTCTGACTGGTGTGGTTTGTGCGGGAGATACACCGACCCTCAGAATGCCACTTTGCCGTGGTGCGAAGGTGGATACCTACAATTATCATACTTATCGTCCCCCTTTAATTAGCAGGCAACCTCACAAAGAAATTGAGAAGCGCCATAATCGCCATGTGTCATGGGTTGGGAATCTATCTCGAGCTCGCTATTACCGTTAGTTTTGCTGCGTTATGGTGCACTAGGCGAATCCTCTGGTAGTGGCAGACCTCGACAAGTGTTAGGTAGCACTGCCTCCACCCAATCTAATACTTCTTCTGCACCGCCCACTGTGTACCGAGTCCCCTGGCGCAAATGAACAGGCCTGCCGAGGCGATATATGCCAACCCGCAGAAAACAATCAATCCCCCATAATGCTCCACGCCATCTTTGATTTGCGCCTTAAGAATTTCCCCGGCAATCGGCAACGACACAAGCACGCCCAGCGCCACAATGATATAAGCTGTACCGTACCTCTTCCCAAAGTCTTCGGTCTTGGAAATCTGCGCCACGCATACAGGGCTGAGACTGATAGCCGAGCCGCTCCAGAAACCAAAAAGCGCAGCGTAGCTAATTATGGCGGCCCTGTTCGACCCTGCTTTCAACCAGAGTGAGAGCGTGAGGACCCCAGAGACAGCAGTCGTTACAACCATAGCGTTAAAGCGGCCGTAACGGTCTGCTGCATAGCCCGGGATAAGCCGGCCAAGAATAGAGGTTCCGTTAAGGATTGACATGAGCGTGTAGGACTGGCTTATCGTCATGCCATTCGCGCGCGCATACGAGGTGAGGTAGGTGAGCGGGATAGTGGCGCCGATGTCAGCGAACATAATTCCAAGGGTAGTGAGGATAAAAAGTGGTTCACAAAGGGGGCGGAAATCAATCGTCCGGCGGCTTGTCTTGCGGGGTTCGAGGCGTGATCGCTGGAGGAGCGCGCCGGTGCTGCAAAGAGCGAGGGTTATGAAGCCAAGGGCGCGAATCGCCCAGCCGAACCCGGCCGAAGGTGCGATAGCGTTGAATATCTGTGGGAAGATGATGCCGCCGATACTGCCTGCCGTTACAACGATCCCTGTGGCGAGGGCACGAGCGGTGTAGAACCAGTGGTTTACGATGGAGACGCTCGGGGTGAAGACCACAGATGCGGAGATTCCCCCAAGGACGCCGAAGCCGAGCATAAATTGGTAGTATTCTATCGGACAATTAGAGGGTAGGAGGGGGTGGCCTGACGGGACGACGGGTCACATACCTTTTGAGACGCTTAATACCATAACAGCGGCCGTGAGACCAATCGTGCCGAAAACAAGCAAGTGCTTCGGCCCATACTGGTCAAATATCGGTCCTAAGGCCACGTTAGTCGTGATCTCCTAACGGTGCGATCGACGTACCAATTTGAACACCGCCAACAAACAAGAAGAATATATACACGCTGAAAATCCAGGATACTGACGAGTGCGAGTACTCGCTCAGCTGGTTGCTCGCAAGCCAGTCGGCAAATACGCCAGTGGTATTCATGAGCCCGAAAGATGGTAGAATAGCGCACCAGGAGCCCAGAACCACGAGCCACGCGTACAAGCCTCCATCCGGGAATGATGCGGGCGAGTCGTCAGCAGATGCATACTCCATAGGCTCTGAGACTGCGTCGTGCTCGCGGGCGGTGGTGTTAGTGCTCATTGTGAAGTGTATGGAGCAGATTCAACTCGGGCTGGTAGGGGCAATTATCAGAGTGCTCCGGCTCATCAATAAAAACACTCGAGAAGGACAGTGCTGCCTAAACAAACCCCTTGCATGCGATACGGCTGGGCCTTGCTCCGTACGTTGTTCTTTGGTACCAAGAATCTAAGATCGGCAGACGGGGTTTCCTGATCAATTAATAATTGCAGACCAGTCCACTGCCTTCGGGCTTCTAAAGTGGGCCCTCTTTTGTTTGACTCTACTGGCTCCGGATGGATGACTTTTGCATAATATGTTGGTGATTTCAAACTATAGTACAAGACAACAGACTCAATCTCCTCCTATAGTAGCCGAGGGAGAATATGTTGATTGACGGGTATTTGGAGATACTTACTGTTTGAGGAGGTATATCTGCTCTACAGCTTGAAAATACAATGGATGTGTGTAGCAAGGCCGTGATAAGTAAGTCTCGCGAATTTACTATCAGCTCTAGTTCGGTCACCTTGAGACTCTACTCCTCTCTCCCTTGTGGGACTTTGGGCAAATCAGTCAAGGTGAAATGACTTGGCGGCTCTACCTACGAGCTGCCGTCATATATGTCTCGTCTGAACCCTTCTACCTTGTCTCCGGAGCCGTAATCTATCCTCCGAAGGTCTGGTGTACGGTACATCAAGGTTACAGAAAGAATTGCCTAGGAGCATTATCTTCCAGACTTTCATTAGACAGGACGGGGACTTGACCTGAATCCATTCAATCTTTGATCACCATCTTTCCTACCAACATCCCTGGGATCAGTGACCGGCACCGTTGGTTACGCCAACGCACTCATGCGTCTCCAAATAAGGAAATGATCTCTTCTGCCCCATCTCAATGACAGCTTCCATATATGTCCGAACAAGAGGCTCCATCCCAATCCGGCCAGCCCTTTCCAACCACTCCTGCGTGCTAATCTTCTCATAACTGCCTCCATAAAGCTGACTTAAACGCAAACCCAGCTCTCCAAGGGGAACCTTCACTCCGCTCGAATAGTGCATGATCCTGAAGGCCCCCTGCTCCTTTCCGTCCTTGGATAGAGAACGAGGACCAGAATGTACTTTCAATGCATCCTGAATGATCTCAGCAGCAACCTCCTTAACCTCCCTAAAATCGAGATACCCACACATCCCCTCCTGCGCAGGGAAGGCGCCCAGCTCCTTCGACAACCGCACGATACAGTTCATGCTATCCGTGCTCGGCGCTTCCTCGCCAACAATATAGCAAGGGCGATGGATACACACATTCAACTTTGTTTGCTTCGCCACACGCTCAAGGAAGACCTCGCTAGCCCATTTGGAAGCGATAAGGCCATCGGAGCCGTCCGTTGGAGGTTTGTACTCCGAGACTGAGATCGGCGGGTATATTGTGGCGCCGGAGAGCAGGGTCACACGGTTCGAGGAGATGTAGTGCATGGGTACGTGTGCACGGAGGGCGAGCTCGGCGAGGAAGATTGTTGAGTGGAAGTTTGGGGTTCGCATCGAGGCGTAGCGGTTCATGCAGTTGCCGAACGTGCCGGCGTGGATGATGAGGTCGATGCTGGTGGACAGGTTGTTCAGGGTGTCCTGGGAAAGGCCAAGGAAGGAGTCCATTAGCTGGCCCGGGTGAGTTGTGATGCGGTCAGAGGGTGGGAGCGAGGATATCTGCTCGGGTTCGACAGCAATGCAGTGTACTGTCGTAATGCTGGGGTTCGAGAGGAGGGAGTGCAGGATCGCTTTGCCGATGAAGCTGGTCGAGCCTGTTAAAAGGACTTTGTGGATCGTGCCTGCAGTGCGTGGGTGTTCGTCCTGGCAGTAATCTCCGGATCGATACTCGAGGAAATGTTCGGGTACTTTCGTCTCCTCGTCCCAGTTGATTGTATCATCAGTGACTTGCGCCCGTTTGGAGCTCAGCATTCGGGCCATCTTTTCCAACGTGCTTTCCTTGAATAGCTCGGCGAGGGGGATGGCTATTGTCGTTGATTGCCGGATGAGCCCCTGCAACTTGGCCAGAAGGACCGAAGTGCCTCCCACAGAGAAAAAGTCGGACTTTGGCTGGATCACCATTCCTGGGAGAGAGCTCCCCTGCAGGACTTGCTCCCACAATATCTTCAGCTCGGCCTCCGCAAGCGTGAAAGACTGGTCGGTCTCTGGGCCAGCAGAGGACTTGATCTCAGGCAGCGGGAGCATCGCCAATGCCTTCCGATCGACCTTGCCATTCGGCGTCGTCGGAATGGTATCGACGGGAATGAGAATACTCGGGCGTATGGACTGAGGCAGGGGAAGCTCGGACACGATATTCTGAAGCTGGCCCTCAGTCAAGGCCTTGCCAGGCGCGAGAACCACATGTGCGACGAGAAATCGCGACTCACCCTCCCCTCTTGGCGACACAACCACATGTGAAATCAGATCGGGTACCGTTGCTAAGATCGCATGCGAGACCTCCTCAAGGTCCACACGGATTCCGCGCAGTTTGATGACGGTTTCACCGGCCATCCGGGCGATGAAGACAAGTGAGCCGTCTTCGAGCAGTCGACCTTGGTCTCCTGTTTTGTAGAGCTTTGTCCACCCGCGCGCGCGGTGTTCGTCTGAGGCGAAGGGGTTGTCGAGGAACCTTTCCTTCGCCATTGTAGCGTCTAGGTAGCCCATGCCGACAACCGCACCGCCAATGCAGACTTCGCCGGGGAGGCCGGGACCGAGGAGGTTAAGGTGTTCGTCCACAATGTATAGCGTTGTGTTGGGTAGGGCCCTACCGACATTGCCTACCACCGCGGTGGTCGTTGGTTCTTTACCTCCCAACACTGGGCCTGCTGAACACATCGAGACAACCCCTGCTTCAGTGGGCCCATATACAATAGTAATCTCCGGAGAAAACCGCGCCCCCAACCGCGCCTGGAACTCTCTGACCAGGTGATCCGTGACAAGCTCACCGCCGATAATCGCATACCGCCATGACCTTAGCAGCGTCAGGTAGTCCGACCCGTACCGGAGGAGCATCGTGTACTCGGAGGGTGTGCCCAGCGTCATCGTCACGCGCTCTGCGACTATCAACCGCGAAATGGCGATCGGGTCGAATCGCATCTGCTGCGGCACGATCACCAAATTCCCACCGAAACAGAGCGCCAGGAACACCTGTGCGACACCCAAGTCGAACCCCGGGGAGCTCTGCTGGAGAACCGTCTCCGGGCGGGAGGAGAATGTCATGCGCCCTTGAGAGGCGATCCAGTTTGTGAAGAGGCCTTGTTGCAGCATGATTCCTTTGGGTTTGCCGGTTGAACCGCTGCTGTAGAGGATGATGGCCAGAGATGAGGAGGTGCCTCTGATGGGGGTCGGACCGAGGCTATCGTCGGCTCGAAGATCGTCAACATGGAGAACGAGTGTCTCTTGACTTCTAAACTTATTTGCCCTCTGCACAGTCATTGTCTGGCAGAGAATCACCGACGGCTGACAATCCTCTATCATGGCCGCCTGGCGCGCTGCTACAAAACTGACATCCACAGGAACATAGACTGCGCCAACCCGAAGCACCGCTAGCATAGCTGCGATAGCTTCGATCGAGGGTTCGCAAAAGACAACAATCCGCGATCCGGCTCGGACTCCGCTATCAACGAGTGCAGACGCGATTGCGTTCACCCGCGCTGCCAGTTCTGCGTAGGTGTGAGGACCTGCAGCATCTGTCACCGCGACAGCCTGTGCATGATCTCTCGTGATATCATCAATCCGCTCAGCCAGGGTTTCCGGCCACTCATAGTCAACAATCTCGCCTTCCCCGAGACGGATGGCCGCGTCAATGACAGGCTTTGGAAACAATGCATACCGATCGATAGCTAGAGACTGATCCTCACAAACACTCTCCAGAAGATAAGCATACATCTCTGAAAACATCTGCATGCTCTGCTGAGTGTACAAGTAGTTCCGGCTGTCAATTTCGAGCAGCCACGGGCCCGACGCTGAAGGCGTGAAATTGATGCTCATGTCGTAAGGCACTCTCGCGTGCACAGCGTCTACATACCGCAACGATGCCGTCTTGCCCAGGGGTAAACTGAGTGTCTCACCCATGCGATAGTTGACCATGATTTGGAAGAGCGGCGTGTGCGTTGAGCTAAGTGGGACGTTTAACCTGTCTGTGAGCATACCAAAAGGTATGGCTGAGTTGCTTAGTGCTGCAACTGCGGTAGAAGTTGTTCGTCGGAAAACATCAGTGAACGTATCACCTTTGGCTAGACGGAGTCGAAGAGGGAGTGTGTTCACAAAGAACCCTAGCGTACCCGCGAAGCGGTGATTAGATCGTCCGGCGTCTGTAGTGCCGATGCAGATCTCCTCTGTTCCAAGCAGACGACAGAGAAGAATCTGAATCACCGAGAGATGGAAATGGAACGGCGAACCGCGCAATGTGCGCGATAGAGCCTTAACCCGCTCTGCACATGCCGCACTTATCTCCGTTGTGGTCGTATGCCTCCCAAAATCTTTCGAGGCCACTCGCTCCTTCACACGTGAGAAGGGGAGCAGGGAACTCGGCTCAGGAAGTGGCACTAAATTCTCTCTCCAGTACTCCAACTGCCGATCCAGATTGCCCGACTCGATCGCCTGATACTGCGCGTCCGCATAGTCCGTATACCGCGGCGGTACCGCCCCCAGCGGTTTCTGCTGGTAGGCCAGGCTCAACTCCCTGAGAAAAATAGACCAGCTGTACCCGTCGATCGCGAGGTGGTGAAAGTAGAAGAGGATCATATACTCTGTCCCTCCTTCCTCTCCTCCAGATTGGGCATGCTTGTTGGCAAATACGGTAACCCGAAACACATCTCCCTCATCTATCCTCCACACAATCTCCTTCGCCTTTTCCATCTCCCGCGTGTACAGAGCTTCGTCGACATCTTCCTCGACGTACTTGAAAAAGGGCGCCGGCTCAACACGCACGCCCTGCAACAACTCACGCGTGTTGTGGTCCATGAAAATTGCAGTCTGCAGCGTCTCGTGCCGTGACAAGACTTCCTCCAGGGCGCGTTTAAACCGCCGGACGTCGAAGTCACCAGTGGTTCTGTAGGCCACGGCCATGTTGGATTGCGTTGGGTCGGACATGTATTGCTCGGCGAACCAGAAGCGCGATTGCACTGGGGACACGCGGTGTACTCGTTTGAAGCTGGGTGATAGGGGGTTCGGCTCCGCCATGATTGATCAATGGCTCTTGATTGAAGATGATGATTTTGGATGAGATGAGACCTTGTTAAGTCTACTAGTGCTGGGCATTCCTTCCTTCTTTCAGAGAAATATAGGATATGATTCTCGAAGTGAAGGAGGCTTTATATTTTGATGCATGTACCCATTCTCTGCTTGCCTGAGCCCTAACATTGTTGTGGTAAGCTACGTAACATACCTGCAAACGCATGCCTCACTCTCCTCTTCCCCCGGCAGCGCATTGGAGGTCAGAGACAGGTATCTACGCACAACAGATGGTCTGTTTTGTGAAGATCTAATGATAACACTATCTAACAACCAGATAAAAGAGTAGATTGGTTGCAGTCCACCTGCGAATTGTAAATCTCTACTTTTTAGGAGGTCTAACTACGCCCTTACTTTAGAATAAATCCGCGTCTACTGCTGTTAGTTACATTACATTACATTAACTCATACGGGCCAGCTGGGGGAGACAGACACCTCAGCCTATCTGTGTAACGTAGTTTGAGGTAGTTGTGGTACAACATTCTTTAGTAACTGCAGCTATGTCACCGCAGAAACATTGAGTGCTGTTGATAAGTAAGGGTAGTATGTACGTATCTGCAGTTCGGCGCGGCGGTCTGGGATAGGATAGGGCATGTAAGGAATGCGCATTCTTGGTGCTGCGAGTCTGTCTTACAATTACCGTACTGGACCTGCCGCATGTTTTTCCCATATGAAATAACTTAAAACTCCTTAACTTTGAAGTACTCTTAACTCCGCCACAACAAGTGATGTTAATGTAATTTTAATATCTAAAGAGATCTAATTGATTTCCATAAAGTTTAGTCTGTAAAGCTGCTTTTTGATCTAATTTACTACTGTAGTGACACCCCACCCCCTCTCACC
>JAAAPX010000255.1:0-26773 GCA_012656285.1 Aspergillus fumigatiaffinis | reverse complement strand
CACCACCACCCCTCGCCCTTGGCCCCGAGCCCCAACCCACGCAGCGGACTAATAGGCAACGGCTCCGTCAACCAGAGCCCGCCGCGGGCAAAATCATCGGCGATCGAGGCGCCGGAGAGAATCAGCCACCAGAAAGCAAAGACCGCGTTAGCGGCGCGTCTGATGGGCCGCGAGAAGCGGTACCTGGCGTTTATAGATCGTGCTAGCTGGTTCTGGATCATGATCCCGAGAGGTTGCAGGCAGAAGAAGACGAAATGGGCGTGGGGCTTCGTCTCGGTTAACTGGGTGTAGCTTCCGCAGGCGTGGATGAGGCCGCTGAGGAAGAAGGCAGTGACGGTCATTACGGTGCGTCGGATGCTGGGGCGTTCTGCCAGGCGTTTGGGGAGTAGAGAGAGGAGGAAGTTGCCGGTGGAGGTGAAGCCGAAGCGGAAGAGCTGATGCCACCATTGGCTCCAGCAGCCTACAAGGCCATGGTCGAGGTACGGGCCGAGAAACGGGCCGAAGAGCTCGGAGTAGAGCCAGGTAGCATCCAGCGGGACGCGCGTGAGTGCGCGCGAGGCGTTAGGGAAGGCGAGCGAGAGGCCTAGGAAAATGATGGGGTTGAGCTGGCAGACGAAGCTTAGAGCGGCGTAGACGCCGAGTACACTCAGGATTTCTCGGTAGAGATGCACGATGATGTCGGGAATAGTCGGGAATGGGGCGTAGGTGAAAGGGAATGGGCGGGCCGGGGCCGACGAGACCAGACCCCAGAAATATGGGTCACGCATCATGAGGACCTTGACCAGGTCTAGGAAGAGATAGTGCTTGAGGAAGGTGAGGAGGGTGGCCTTCAGACGCGCTCGTGCGTCGGGCTGCGACTCGGCCATATTGCCGGTCTTGCCCATTGCTTCACGGGCGCACTGCCCATTTCTGGTAGTCCTTTGCCTCTGTAGCGAGTCAGGCAAAGGATCCAACGTAGATATGCGCCAGTTCCATTCTGGTCCTCGCATATTGAAGAGCAGGCCCAACGCCCAGTTGAGACGGTGCAAGAATGCATGGGGATACGGCTGCCAGGCGAGGGTCTCTGACTCCCGCTGGGATGCATATTGCTTTGCCTTGAGGATGTGACCATTCGCGGCCTTGTCACTGGATCGAGGCTTGTTTTGGTTGTCTGGTGTCGGCGCTTTGTCTGGACATGCTGCGTTACACGAGCGCCTCTCTATCCGCTCGAAATCTCTTTCGGCATCGTTAAAGATTAGAATCGTCGCACTCCATATAGTCCACCAGGCTGTCACCAAGCCCCCCATATAACCGTTCGCTCCCAACAGTGCACGCCGGTGTCGCATGACATCAACGGCGGTCCCGAGAATAAGAGCAAAGAGGACGGGGCGAAGATATCGGGCTCCACGCCGCCGAGATATCAACAGACCACATAAAGGAAGAGCAGTAAAGACAAGGAGATGCCACAGGTAGAAGGGTTTATAGTCTCCATGCTGGATGAGGAGCTCGAACTGGTCGCGGTTGTGGTCAAGGATTTGGCGGTAAGAGCTGGGGTGGGCCATCAGCAGTCAGTTCCTTGATGTCTAGTCTCGAATTGTCCAAATTTTTGACTGCGGATGATATATCCAAGGAGATTTCGGAGAACTACAGCCCATGTATCCTGATCACACTGCGACCTGACTATCTAGATAGAATGTCGATGGAACTCAGGGGTCGATGGAGGAGTTTGAGACGGAGAAAAAAGCAAGGGAAATCGAAGCGAAAAAAAGTAAAAATGCACAATGCATGCTCAGAATCATGATGCAGATTGAACAATGTTCACCTTCTTTCTCATCACGTCTTGAAGTGTCCTTCATATTGCAATGTTGACATTTGACATTTGACTCTTGAATTATTGTTCGGATGATGAAAATCCTAGTTTCGTCATTTCTTCTGCTTTTGTACAGCAGAAAACAATGATGAAATGCCCCGCTACCAGAGTACCGATCGGATGAGATAAGACTGACATACTAGTTTATTCATCATCCTGAGACGGAATAGATGTTTTTGAAGGACTTTCTTACCATGAAGTTATATTGCATGGGTGTATATTGTGTAAGAGTCCAGTATGGATGTGTTGGTCATACTGAGTGACAAGATCAGATCAGATACAATGAGGCTGCACTTTGAATCAATGCTGTGGAACAAGGCAAACAACAGACGGACAACTGCACCATGCTAGATTCACTTTTCTGCGAGCTTGTTTCGACTCGATTCGGAGGTTTTATCTAAACTCATCTAAGCTCCGTAGCTTCTGGATGGAGACTCATGCTACTAGTAGTGCAGACAAGTGAGAATTAGGATGCCTGGGGTTAGTGGCATCAGCCTTGAGTTTAGCTTATTCATTTGCATCACGAGTCACGACGATGACTCTCCTTCTTCTTCCTAATACCTCAGGGATGTCCGTCGGCTATTTGCATCCGTGGCTGCTACCTCGTTCAATACACATCACGCAATAATGGTACTCGAATCAATCATCAGAGTGAAAACGCCCACGTTGGATAATTCCCTCCCCCCCAGGATCTACCCAAAGATCAGATGAGCGGAGAAACCCCACTGGGACACCAACTGGAGAAATGACTCAGTGGAACGGTGAAGGAGCAATGACTAAGAGCTAAGTGATCCATCCATTCGTATCTACGATCTCGTATTGGGTTTCCTTTTATGTGATTCCTGATAGACTTTATGCATTAGGACCCCTTCATAACTCCAGTGTCAGTGGAATAATGAACAGTCTGCTTCAGTCTGCTTCCATACCCTATTCCTCATCAGGTCGTCTTCCATGCATCTTATGTCTAGTGTCCAGTGTCCAGTGCCCCGTTTATGCATCAGGTCGGTTTATTCCGTCTCCGCCGACTTTCAGGTCCGTCCCACTGCTAACTCCATGACCCTGACTCGGAAAAGCCGTCTAATCTCCTATCCCCATCCGCTCTTGAAACTCCTCCAGGTTGCCGTCGACCAGGTCAGCACTAAGACCTTCAACTATCCCAAGGACGCTTCCCGACGCCAGTTCCCATAATGATCAATCACTCCAACCACTGCCACCACTCCGTTGGTGCATTATTTTGCATATGATCGGCATAAATGTGATCCGACACGGCGAGCCTCCTGGGCTATGACGCTGTTGTATCCTTGTAGGTGCCCAGAGGCTACATTAAGCTAATCACCATGTTCCCCTCACGCCCGTCGCGCCGTCCCGCCAGTTATTGGATGTGAAGGCGCCACTGTTTGCCGATTTCCCGAGATACTAGATACTCTTATTAAGTAGTTGGCAATAATAAAACAGCGGCTTTACTCTTTGGGTCCAGTCGTTATCTGATGCTATTCTAGCCGCAGCTTGACTGGGGCAAGTTTGATTCTCCACCAGAGCTGCTACTCTTTCGGATGCACCCAATATAAACCAACCTCCGACCACCGTTCTTCCTCTGTAACCCTACCGACTGTCTTCTTTCTAAGTTGTTCCGATAGTATGTATGATTGGCATTCTTGTACTATTCGAGCTTTGAAAAATTAGAGAATATCCTCCACACTTGGTGGCTCTTCGTCCCTTCGTCCCTTCGTCGACCACTCGGCCTGCACAATCTCATCCTTTAGCACGGATGGGTGCCAACAGCCAGTCAGCTTCGGCTGATACTATCGAGCCTGTTCATCCCACTCGGATATCGCACTGGCGTCTGGTCTTTGACCAAGGTGTGCTGACCCAAGAGATCATCGATTATCGCTTCGCCGGTTCAGGCACAGAAGAAGACCCATACCTAGTCACCTGGATTCTCAATGACCCTCGGAACCCCCTGGAATTTTCCATGACGAAGAAATGGACCTACACCATGGTTATGGCGTGGGCGACGTTAGCCGTGTCATTGGTCTCGTCGGCGTACACTGGTGGTATGGAACAGATCATGGAACAGTTTGACGTCGGCACAGAAGTAGCAACTCTGGGCGTTTCCATGTTCGTGTTGGGGTTCGCCGTCGGTCCCCTCCTCTTTGCGCCCATGAGTGAGCTTTGGGGAAGACAGTATCTCTTTCTGATCAGCTACTGCGGATTGACCATTTTCAACGCCGCGTCCGCCGGCTCACCGAACATCCAAGCCCTCATTGTCTTCCGATTCCTCGCCGGAGCCTTCGGGTCGTCCCCTTTAACTAACGCAGGCGGTGTCATCGCGGACCTTTTCTCGGCGAGCCAACGTGGTCTGGCGATGAGTTTGTTTGCGTCGGCTCCGTTCCTGGGCCCGGTCCTAGGGCCCATCATCGGTGGCTTCCTAGGCATGACGGAGGGATGGAAATGGGTGATGGGGCTCTTGGCCATGTTTTCTGGCGCACTCTGGATCATCGCGGGCCTCATCGTCCCAGAGACGTATGCGCCCGTTCTCCTTCGTCAGCGAGCCATCAAGCTTTCCAAGCTTACTGGCAAAGTCTACAAGAGCAGGATTGAAGCTGAACAAGGAAAGAAAACGCTGGGCCATTCTTTGAAGATATCGCTGTCCCGTCCATGGATTCTGCTTTTCCGAGAACCCATTGTTCTTTTGCTGTCGGTATACATGGCAATCGTCTACGGAACTCTGTTTATGATGTTTGGTGCCTTCCCCATCGTGTTTGCCGGCCAGCGAGGCTGGAACCAAGGTGTGTCAGGGTTGGCTTTCCTGGGGATCATGATTGGCATGATGTGTGCTGTGGCCTTCAGCATCTATGATAACAAGCGGTATATCAGAGCCCAGGAGGCACATAAGGGGTTTGCGCCTCCTGAGGCGCGCTTGCCTCCCTGCCTGGTCGCTTCGGTTGCCATCCCCGTTGGCCTCTTCTGGTTTGCCTGGACAAACTACCCTTCGATCCATTATCTGGCCAGTATTTCCGCTGGTGTGCCGTTTGGCTTTGGCATGGTTCTTGTCTTCCTCAGCCTCATGAACTACCTGATCGATGCATACACCATCTACGCCGCCTCCGTGCTCGCTGCTAGCGCCGTCCTGCGCTCGATTTTCGCCGCCGCCTTTCCCTTGTTCGTAAAGTATATGTATAGCTCGTTAGGTATGTCCCTTTTTCTTTTGGTGTTGTTGTTTAGGCGAAAATTAATCAGGTCCAGGTATTCACTGGGCCTCATCCATACCTGCCTTCCTGGCACTTGCCTGTGTCCCCTTTCCATTCCTCTTCTACAAGTACGGGCCTGTTATCCGAAGAAGATGCAAGTTCGCCGCAGAGTCGGACGGATTCATGCGGAAGTTGATGGAAAGAACCGTCAAAGAACCAGAGGAAGAGGAGAAGGAGAACAAGGGCGTCCTGGCGGCCCCGAGCCAGGTAACCTTGGAGCCCACCTCTGCGGAATCAGAGGTAGACAGGGTTTCCTTGGACCCTGCTAAGCTCAGCCGCAGACAATCAACCATCTCAACCAAGTCTGCCAGATCGCATCGGTCTCAGAAGATGGTGACCTCGCAGGACGTCTACGATGCGAATCCCTTTGACATTGACCGTGTCAACACGCGCGAGTCTTTCAAGGACTGAATTCTCGAAAATTAGCCATTTATATAGACTTTGTATGGATACAATGAACTCATCACTCTTCATAGATCGTGACATTCTTCTCATCTGATTAAGGCAGTTCTACCCATTCCTGTTGCAGTAAGATCATAATGTGGATCACGTGGGACCGTGGCCTAGCGCGTTTCCGCCCAGCTGTCAGCTATTCCTAATCTAGTTAGGTTCGATCCACAAGCTTCGCTCCAATATTATGACTATGCCATCTTCTTCTCCATATCTATCCCGCATTTGCGTCGCGTCAAGCCGTCGTTAACGGGGTTAACGGACAAGCATCCATCCCTTGCAGCAAGGATGGGGCGGCCGCGTGCTAAGCGGAACATCGACCAAGTGGACCTCACTGTTGACGACAGAGACACTAGTCCCCAGAGAAAAAGAGCAACGCGTCCTGGTAGCAACACAACTGCTACTACTGTTACCCCTGGCCAACGCTTCGGCGAGAGCACCGAGTTCGTGCCGCTCAGCCAGTCCTCTCAGGCCATTATTCTAGATGGAGAGGACGACGCGGAAGCCGAGGATCTGATCCAGGGAAGCCAGGATGATTCCTCCTATGTTAGCTTCATGCACTACGGGAGCCTGCGCACCAAGATCGTGGGCGTCCGGTACTACAATGGCTACGCGACTATCGGCGAACACGTCCTTCTGCATCGTGAGCCTAATAACCCGTATGACCGGAATGCGATCCAGGTTTTGAACGTCATGGGGAATCAGATTGGTCATATTCCCCGAGATGTAGCTGCTCGATTGGCAAAGTATATGGTAAGGGATGAAAACGGAGCTTCTGTAAAGGAATGGTTTGGTTCTGGACTCGATTTAACGTTGAATTTAACGTAGGACTCGAAGTCGCTATTCATCGAAGGCATGTTGACGGGGGATATTGGCTCCTTTACATGCCCAATTCTGCTGAAGTTGTACGGTACCAGTCATCCCGAAGAGCGGCAGCGGCTGAAGCGCATGATGATTGATGATCGACTTCCCCTGACCGAGTTCAATCGGTGGGAGACTCAGGAGCGCAAACAGCGCGAGCGGGCGCAGAAGGAGGCTGCCAAAAGGGGACGCGGCCTGGCGTCCGGCAATGGGCAGCAGTGGGAGGCCGGCGTCAACCCGATGTATGCCAACCTTTACGCTGGTGACGGTTTCGGTCAGGCTGGCGAGAGTCTTGAAGACATTATTGGTCAGAGCAGCAGCTTTAATCCTCGTGATATTGGCCAGGTGACGGAGAATTTCGGATTGAATGAGGCAGACTTGGTCAATATGCCTATGGCAGATACTCCCGCGGCGCTGTCTACCGAGCTTCTTCCGTATCAGCGGCAGGGGCTGGCGTGGATGGTCGAAAAGGAGTCCCCGCAACTGCCTGGGCCTGGTTCTCAGGACGTGGTGCAGCTTTGGAAGAGAGCCGGAAACAGATTCACCAATATCGCCACCAACTACTCAACGGCTATCCCACCCCCTCTTGCAAGTGGTGGTATATTGGCGGACGATATGGGTCTGGGCAAGACGATTCAAATCATCTCATTGATTTTGGCCAACTCTCAGACAAAAACCCCGGAGTCATCAAAGACCACTTTGATCGTAGCACCTGTCGGAGTCATGAGCAACTGGAGAAACCAGATCAAAGACCATACCCACAGTGAGAGCACGCCAAGTGTGCTCATCTACCATGGTGCTGGGAAGAAAGAGGCTGCAAAACTCGACGAGTATGATGTGGTAATCACGAGCTACGGTGCTCTCGCTGTGGAGTACAACTCGAATGCCGAAGCAACGCCTAAGAAGGGACTCTTTGCCGTTCATTGGCGTCGTGTCGTGCTCGACGAGGGGCACACAATTCGAAACCCCCGAGCTAAGGGTGCGCTGGCTGCTTGCAACCTGCGCGCGGATTCGCGTTGGACATTGACCGGCACGCCTATTGTGAACACCTTGAAGGATCTGTATTCCCAGATTCGCTTCCTGAGACTGACCGGTGGCTTGGAAGACATGGCGGTCTTCAACAGCGTTCTCATTCGCCCTCTGACCTCTGACGATCCAAATGGCCGTCTCCTTCTCCAGGCACTGATGAGCGCTATCTGCCTGAGGCGAAGAAAGGACATGGAATTTGTCAACCTGCGCCTGCCAGCCCTCACCTCGCGTGTGCTGCGCATCAAGTTTCATCCTCATGAACAAGAGAAATATGACATGTTCCAGTACGTTTCCTTCGTCCACTAAGTCGATGACCGCCTGCTGACACTGCACAGATCCGAGGCGAAAGGTATGCTTATGGACTTCAAGTCAAAGGAGAAGGGAGGCACTACGTATTCTCATGTGCTTGAGGTCCTTCTCCGTATGCGACAAGTTTGCAACCATTGGGCGCTCTGTAAACACCGCATCGACGCCCTCGCGGGTCTACTGGAGAAACACAAGGTCGTTCCATTGACCCCGGAGAACATTAAAGCCCTTCAGGACATGCTGCAACTCAGAATCGAGAGCCAGGAAATGTGCCCTATATGTCTTGATACGCTGGAGCAGCCCGTTATCACCGCTTGCGGCCATTCCTACGACCGAGGCTGCATAGAGGAAGTCATCGAGCGACAGCACAAGTGCCCCCTTTGCCGCGCCAATATCGACGACACCTCCACCCTCGTCGCCCCCGCCGTGGGCCTCGGCGAAAGCGCCGACGACGACATCGTCGCAGACCCAAACAATCCAAGCAGCAAGATCGAAGCCCTGATCAAGATCCTCACCGCGCAGGGCCAAGCTCCCGACACCAAAACTGTCGTCTTCAGCCAGTGGACCTCATTCCTTACCCTCGTCGAGCCTCACCTGCAACGCCACGGCATCGGCTACGCCCGCATCGACGGCGGTATGAAGTCGACGGCCCGCGACGCCTCCACATACAAGTTCTCCAAGGATACACAGTGCAAGGTCCTCCTCGCCAGTCTGAGCGTCTGCAGCGTCGGCTTGAACCTCGTCGCGGCCAACCAGGCCATCCTGGCCGATAGCTGGTGGGCTCCCGCGATCGAGGACCAGGCCGTCGACCGCGTCTACCGTCTCGGCCAGAAACGCGAGACAACCGTCTGGCGTCTCGTCATGGAAAACACCATCGAAGACCGCGTGCTGGAGATCCAGGACACGAAGCGCAAGTTGATGCTGGCGGCCTTCCGCGAGAAGGATAAGAAGGTCGACGATAGGGCTACCCGGATTGCGGATCTGGAAAAACTCCTTACTTGACCGATAGGCTTGCCCTCTCGTCTCTTTGTTCGCTTGATACCTCAGGCCTACTCGCTGTCTTTCTTTGATTTTTCCTTTGTTTGACTATATGGTATGGGGATATCTCGGGTATTCCACATCTAGACTAGTGAAGTCGATGTTTCTCTTCTTATTTTGTGTGATTATTTAAATTCTCGGTTTATGTCTCGAAATTTCGTTTACTGCTGGTCAGAGTACACAGAAACATTATCAAGACTAGAATATAAGAAAACTATAGACTCGATTCTCGAGCTTGGGTCGTTCTACCACATTCATCATTACATTGGAATCATCAAATAGATTTGAGGACGGCCGTGACTTGTTCATTGTATTTCTCTAAGAATAGACCACACTAAAACGCCTTGCCTTGTCTGTGCGAATCCCAGTAATGAAAATTGAAAATTGAAGATTGAAAAGTCAGATTCAAGAGAAAAAGGAAGACATATTCGCACAAAAAAAGAAATATGGAAAAAAGAGAAGTATTAACGGTAGAAGGAAAAGTTGTAAACGATACACGTACCCAGAAGGGCGCCAGCAAACGCAGAGACAAACCATGCTATGCTCGCATGAACTGATGGGGATATCATGAGATCAAATGCTCGCAATCAACAAAAGAAAAGAAAAGAGAATCGAACTAAGACTGGCTACCCCTGGGATCGCTACTGCGTCTTGCAGGAGCTTCCTCCGTCCTTCTTGCCATCCTTTGACTGTGTAGGTTGCGAGCTGCCCCCGTCCGATAGTTGCATGGGCTCCGACTCAGCACTGGCACTGCGGCTTTCTATGAGTAATAGTGGGTTCGAGGACGGCAAATACGGCGAAGACGGTTCTGAAAGAGCGGAAGGGACCATACCGTCGTGCTGCGGCGGCCCGGTCTGAGCCCGATACGCAGGCTGCATGCCGTCAACTGCCCCATTTTGAGACACGGCCAGCTCTGCATTCGAGGTGGACTGAGAGCGTGGCAAGATGGGCCTGTTACTTGCATGAGCGAATGGGCCATCATCATAAGTATGAACACTGTGCCCACAGTCATGCGACCCAGTGGGAGCTGTGGATGGCGGAGGCACTTGAGATGATGGAACACGGGCTTGCTGCGCGGCCGCGTAGTGGATTGGCAGGATGGGTCTGCCAGGCCAGCTTTGCCCTTGAGGCTGAGACATGGGCACCATGGTTGCTAGTCTCTCCGCCTCCCTACGTCTCGCCGCATCTCGCACGAGCTCTTCCCTCTTCTGCCGCTCAAATATCAGCCGCTGGTATGCCTGGGGATCAGTACGCCTAAGCCGTTCCTCATCGAGCTCTTGCTGGACGTCCTTCCTTTCCTCTTCTGTGAGTTTGTCGTTGTCTTCTCTCTGAAAGGTCTCGGTGAGAGCAATCTTCCGAATTGCCCGTTCCTCGCCGTTGTCTTCTTTGATTATTTTGTCCAGCACATGAGGATCTTTCCCCACAAATTCGGAAATGTCCTGCTGCTTTACCGATTTAGCGGGGAAGAGATACTCATTGAGCTTCTTAGACGCCCAGCGAATCGGGTTCTTCTTGTCCACAACCCGGACGGCAAGCTGTGTCTTAAAGATCGCCTTGTTGTAGATAATCTCCTCAAAGGTTCCTCCAGCAATGAAGCGGTAAACGAATACCGGTTTTTGTTGACCTAGACGATATGCACGTCCGACAGCCTGTTCTTCCCAGATAGGATTGAATGAGAAGTCGAATATCACGACGCGATTCGCACCCGGGATATTCAAGCCCAAGCCACCCGCTCGGGTTGAGATGAGGTACACTTTCTCCTCAGAAACGGTATTGAAACTCTTGGTCGCCGCTTGTCGAGTGCTGATGGGGGTCTTCCCGTCTAAGCGGCGATAACTACGTTTGGAGACCTTGAGGACGTGCTCAACATAATCGAGAGTCGGTATGCTGTGAGAGAACACCAACACCTTGTCACCGGCCTTGATTGACTCGCTGATGATCCTGTCGAGAAGCTGTGCCCGATATGACAGATTCAGCGCGTTCATGTCCGGAACATTGGCGAATAGCCGCTCTTGCTCAGAAACCAGCTTCTCGGAATCAGGAATGCCTGCTTGGGTTATAGGTTCATCACCCGGTAGCATCTCATCCAAGCTTGACCCTGCCCTTTGCGCCTCATTAGCGCGGCTGAGCAGCTTGTCCCTGAAGCAAGCTGGATGATTATTGCACAGCCCAAGGATGGCCATCCACGTCCAAAGCTTTGCAGTTCCAACTTCCGTCTTCCCCTGAACTACAGAGTCAACGTATGAATCATACGCTGCCCGTTGCAGTTCGGTTAAGGGAACAGTGATGACAAATTCGACCTTTGGCGGCATATCACCCTCCAGCACGGTGATGGCGGCACGGTTTACTTTCGGTTCAAGAATCTCCTTGAGAACCTGAAGCTTCTTGAGCGACCTTCTTCTCTCATAGTGTGTGCTGTCCACGTAAAGACCTTCCTCGATGGGCTCAACATAGTTTGCCTTGAATTCAGGAAATTCCCCAAGATAGCCTTTAGCAATCCAGTCCACCATGGTGAAGTAGTCAGTCAAGTTGTTAGCAAGGGGAGAACCAGTCAGGGCGATACGACTCTTAGAACGGAACTGCACAGCCGCTCGAGATATTCCCGAAGTAGAATTTTTCATTTTATGTGCTTCGTCGGCGACAATAATGTTTGGACCCTCCAGAAGCCATTTCCTCACATTTGCATGTTCATCATCCCGTAGAGGCTTCTGCATCTTTTTCGTCTCTTTATTGTGTATCCATTTGCGGAATATGTCGTAGCTCATGATCAGAATTCCACCTTCTTTATCCCAATCAGACACTTCTCGCAACCTCTCAGAAACTGCTATCATCGAAGCCGTAACTTTTCTCAGTGGCCCAATGCGTGACTCTTCAGGAGTCCACATGAGGAACTCCTCGTACCAATTATCGATCAGTGAGGAAGGACAAAGAATCAACGTTTGTGATCGGTGGAAGCACTCGGGGACCTGCTCGCTGATCTTTGGATCATTGGAAGCAGCGGCAGCAGAGATAGTATTGAGCAGCGAGATAACCTGCATTGTCTTTCCCAGCCCCATCGTGTGAGCCAGTAAACAGCCTTGTTGCTTCTCGTCCTGTATCAGCTCTCGCCACATAAACTGAATGCCATTCAGTTGATGCGGCTTTACGCGTTGACCAATATGCGGATCCAAGTAGATGGTTGGGTCTCCAAAGCTTACTGCTTGACGAGTAGGATCGGTGTTGCTCACACCCATAAGCTTCATCTTGTGTTCAAGCCGTCTTCGCTCTTTTTCCTGTCGCGCTACACGCTGCTGTGCACTTGCTTGATTTCGTTTGGCATCTTGACTTTCTTTGACTTCCTTCTTCCGCTTCCTGTGAGGCGCATTGACACGTTCAGACTTTTCTCCCTCCGACTCATCGACATGCTCGCTTGAGGTGCGAGTGCTCTTTTCGCTCGGTTCTCTATCGAACTTCCGACCTTTGCAAAGTCCTAGTCCCTTGCAAAGCTCTTTGTGGAAGACTCTGAAGTCAGCAATTTCTTCCTGTGCCTTGCGGATACGCTTCCTGCTGATCGCTTTTTCCATGTACATGCAATTCACCCATGACACGAATTGTGAGGCGGTCCGCATTAACAGCCGGCTCTTTTCACTATCGAGTTCGGTTATCTCCTCCTGGCCTTTCGAAAGCACTCCGAGAGCCTGTTTGACAATGTCCTTCAACTCATCATATTCGTATTCAGGTATCAATGAAGCCATCTCTTCACGCTCGCAGTCAGGCATGGTTGCAATTAACTTCGCAAGCAATCTACGGCGATCGTGGCGTTCCTCGAGAAGTTCCCAAGGGTACGACAGCAGACCATCGAAATCATTGTGGTCAGGCAGATCTGGTGTGTTGAACTTGCGCGTCGATTTCGACCCTTCAGCTTTCCGGTTGATGATTTCGGGTCTTCGCTTCGGAATCTCGACGACTACATTGGAGCTGAGTTGGGGAGGAGGGGATATTGAAGCACTTCGTTCAATCTTCAAGCTAACGTCGTCCGATTCTGTCCGCCTGGGTGGTCGCACAGGATTGAGTGGCGGCGTTTCGATCCTGAATTCGTCTGCTGAAGCTGGGGGAGAGTCCATTGTGAGGTCAATAATCTCTGCCTGTTGCGCGTTTCCGGAAGAGTCAGGAGAGGGTGAGCTGGTTGCCATGAAAGGCGACCTCTTGGCCCTTGTTTTACGTCTGATTCCCGAAGGACTGATAATGTCATCATCGCTTTCGGACATTGAGGGTGTCGACGCCGGTGTTTGCCTTCCGTCGACGCTGTCCACGTTTCCAAAGTTCTCAACAGACGAGGACCCTTCCTGAGCCTCGGATCCGTCAATGAAGTCATCCTGGAAGTCAGAAGTGACATCGGATTCGGAGTGAAGAGACTCCTCGTCCGCGGCGCTAATCTTTGGTTTTGGCAATGGCTTTGTTTTGGGGGCAGAAGCAACCTTTGGCGGACACTTCTCTTCCTCCAAGACCGAGATACGCCACTTTTGCTTCTGTATATCGATAACGGTCTGCTCCATGCTTTGACATTGTGTTTGTAGCTCCGATTTTGAGGCATATTCACTTCCGCGTATTGCTTCGAGCACTTTGCCTAACCGTTTCTCTAGCAAGGTGATGTCGCGATTAATGGCCTTGACTTTTTGGTAAGTACACTTGGCCCTTCGAGCTGTGACCCAAAGCTTCCGGGCCTTATACTTCTCCTTCGGTAAGCCATTCTGGCGCCACCGATTCACAAACTCAGCCATACAATCTTCGATCACTGAGTCAACCTCAGTGGGAGTCAGCTTTGCCGGTTTACTTTGAGCAGTATCATCGCGTTCATTAGCAATCTCCTGCCAAGTTTCTTCATCAAACTCTCCTTCTGAACCAGAGTCACCGTATAATGGGCAGACGTCTTGGTTGCCTTCCGCAGCAGGGTATTTCTGAAGGAGGTATGAATAAGGGTCGGATGGCTCCAGTGTTTGCGACAGTCGCGAGCCGGCAGCCCCTGCTTGTTCTAACTGGGGCCATTTCTTTATGTCCTCTTGTGTAACTGACACATTTCCACTTGTGGCAGTGTACAAAGTGAAGAATTTCTTGTCGTGCTCACTCACCTTCGAGTGGTCATATGGGATCAGAGCCATCTGACTACTTTCATTATCAGAGCTCAACTGAATGGGCTGCTGTCTGAAGAAATAGTTCATGCACTTTCTCACGAAGTGGCGCTGAGCGGTAGGCAAATTCGGAGGACCAAGCATTACAAACGAATGGTCCTCCTCATCAGAGGTAGACGGATAGAATAATTGCGAAGGCAGAATCCGATCTGGTCCCATGTACCAGTCCTTGTCTTGCGGGGAGTTCGAGGACTTTGAGGCATGAGGGTTCTTTTGTGGCTCGGGCAGAGAGCTCAAATCCAGCCTGCGTCGCTTCTTTCCTTCAGCATCAACCACGATGTGTTCATAAGCACGCACGCGGTCGCCAGGGTTGGATGGATCTTTACGTTGTTCCGCAGGTGGGGCGATGGTTGAAGGTCTCTCGCTGGTAGTGGCTGCACTTCCACTACCTTTAGCAGTAGCTGTCGTTGTAGCATACTCGTCCCCCATCAGATCACTGGAAGTCGCGGCATCCGGGGGAAAGGTCCTTTTAGTTTGGGATACTGTAGATGCTGAGGGGGTCATCCAACGAGGGGGCTGTATCAGACTCTGAGGAGTCGCCGCTGGCAGCACGGAGTTCTGATAAATCGGTGACGAGAATTCTTCGAAAGAGCCTGGAATAACAGCTGTTAAGTGACTTGGGGTAACTGAATACCGGCGATCATCAAGTTGGGAAGCAAGCTCCACCCTCGAACGCTGGTATTTCTGAGAACGTCGCTGAAGGTAGCGTATTGCCATAAGCATAGAGCTACGATGACCGATAGCTTTGAGTCCAAGCTCTTCCCGTAGAGTTTCCTTGTCGACATCATGCAACAGCACCTCCCCGGTTATCAAATTTTCTCGAAGAGCGGCTTCGAATTGGACAGGGTTTGGCCGAGGGGCCTGCGACGCAGACTGGGACCATGGTGTCTCAGGATTATGGCAGAGGAAGGCTACTACCTCGTCAACTGTCCAGTCGAGGGGATCGCCATCATCAGATTCCATTCCGCCTGGTGGAGCTAATTTTGTTAATGGAATCTCAACGCAGTGCAGTGAGTTGAAGCCAGGAGTATCTTACAGTAAGCCCATCAACAGGCCCAGCTTATCACTGAAATTGAGTTTTCTCTTGAGTGATAAGGCACCATTGGGTCACAGGAGAGGTGAGATCTGAGAGAAGCGAAGGATGATCAAGAAAGTTAAAAAAAAATTGGGCGAGCTACTGAGATGGACAAGAGAGTCGCGATCTCACAGATCTTGCATTCACTAAGAATCTAGCTGCCGGGCATATAAAACCAGAGTGCAAGCTGTCTGAACTGATTTTGCGTAACGGAAGAATTCTGATGAACTGATCGCGTTGATAGTACGAGACGCGCCAAAGTGATACTGCCGAAAATGGTTATCGGCGGTCGGTTATCGCGATAGAGCTCTTTTTCTGCCGGGACGCAAGGCGGTACAACAGGCGGTATGCGGCGTAGTCCCACCAAAGCTCCGATGATTAATCGCCGACGGCCCCTCATCGACAGTATTAATAATGGCCTTTTCTTGCCAGAGATGTTGATTTATTAGCACCTGAACGTCCTCAATTGACCTCGGACTGCTTTTCTAGGCTTCTTTGAGTACTGAGATTCCATATTGCAGGATATACACCGCTCTTCAAAATGAGTGACTCAATATATGCTAATTATCCTCCGGAACTGAACCCCGCACAGAAGGAATTCCTGGTGAAGACTATCAAGGATTGGGCTACGCAAAATGGCTTGATGGTCCGACCTCATCCTTCGTTCGTTTCAAAGGAGTCTGACCCATATGGTGTATTGGCGACGAATGCTCCAGTGACGTTATTTCCGAGTCTGTTCCCAAGGGCATGCTTTGAAGAGGCCAAGGCATTGCAGACCGTGTACAACAAGCTTTATGCCGCAATTACATGTAAAGAGGAATGGCTTGGCAAGATTATGGAAGAGTAAGACTCTGATGTTGCTTTTCTGTGGCCTAGATTCAATGCAATGCTTCTTCGGAGTACAGCATCTGTGGAGAGTTCTGAACTAAAAACTGTTTGACCTGTAGTCTGATTGACGTTGACGACTTCATCTCCGGCCTGTGGAAAGTTCACCTCTCAGTCAAGAAGGAGGGATATGTTCAGAATTTGTCGCTTGGTTTATATCGATCCGATTACATGGCTCACGCTCCGACAAACGCGAACGCCCCGTCTTTGAAGCAAGTGGAGTTCAACACTATCTCGTCGTCCTTCGGCGGCCTATCTTCTCTGGTGCAAAAGCTCCATTCAGAGCTTCTTACCTCCCCGCCAGGCTATCCCATTTCTTATCCTTCCCACCCACTATTTGATTCGAACGTACCTCCCGAGAATACCGCTGTGGAAACCTTGTCAGCCGGGCTGGCTGCGGCGCATTCCGCTTACGGGCCTTCGAAGTCGAACCCGGCTCTTCCCACGTGTATTCTGTTCGTGGTACAGGAGAACGAACGGAATATATTTGACCAGCTAGCACTCTCCAGACAGCTTACTACCGTTCATAAGATCCCCGTTTTCCGACTACTCAGTACCGAGGTCTTGGATCGCACATCGATTCCTGCCTCGAACGCCTCTCGGCCTCTCATCTACCGACCCCCTCATTCACCAGACACGCAGTTTGAGGTGACAACTGTGTATCTCCGCTGCTTCTATGCACCGACTGATTACACCTCCGAGCGTGACTGGGAAGCACGAACACAGTTGGAGCGTTCCGCAGCGATCAAATGCCCCACCGTTCTGAACCAGTTGGCAGGATCTAAGATTATACAACAAGTGCTGGCAGAGACTGCTGGGCCCGATCACCTTGCGAACTTCATGGCAGACACCGATCCGGCCACTATTGCTCGCTTACGGGAAACATTTGCGCCTCAATACGACCTTTCTTCAAGCGGACGCGGCCGAGAATTGGCTCTGAACCCCGAAACAGCCCTCAACCACGTCCTCAAACCGCAGCGGGAAGGAGGCGGCAACAACGTTTACAAGTCTGCTATTCCCGACTTCTTACGGTCCATTCCAGAAAGTGAATGGAAGCGATGGATCTTGATGGAACTGATCCGTTCACCGGCTGAGGCCAAGAATGTGGCTTTGAGAAGCGATGGCGAGGTTCTCAGCGGCAAGGTTATTGGGGAGTTAGGTATCTATGGCACCATTCTCTGGGATCAGTCCAATGGAAATGTTCTGCAGAACGAGCAAGGCGGATGGTTGATGAGGACCAAGGCGAAGGATGTTAATGAGGGTGGAGTGGCCACGGGATTCTCCAGTTTAGACAGCATTCTTCTTTTCTAAGTTCCTCTGCAAAGCCGCTGTTACTGATAGATACATATTTTCGAATACTACTATTCCTTTTGCATGAAACAGGCGGTCGATTTCTATAGTCCAATTTCTATTGTCACTCTGCCAAATATGTGGACGACATACCAATGTTCTTCAAGCTTTGGATCCTAATCTTCCCAACCAAATTAATGTACAAGTAGCATCCTTCTCGATGAGTCGCCCACTCTACGCCTAGACACTGTCAGATCGCCTTGACCCAGCCTCCACATCTCTCTCTTCGCCCACATTCCCACGCTGCGTCCCACTCCGCCACGCTTCAGGGAGCTCCTCAGCCGGAAGCAGCCTCCAACTCCCAAGCCGCAGCCGAGAAGCCCTCTCGGACAACTGCCAGAAGAGACTCAACGCCTCGCGGATCCGCTGACTGGGAACATGGACCTCCCCACCATCCAGAAACAAATCCAGAGGGTAGTACGCCGGCGCGCCACCAGCCAGAGTCCTGGAGCGCAGCCGCACGGCAGTCCGCTGGTCGCCAGGGCTCCGGCCAGCTCCCCTCCCGTACTCGATCTCCATGGTCGTGTTATACCTAATCTGATCCAGCGACCAGCGCGCCACGCGCTCGACCTCGACTTTTCCCACAGCGCGGCGGTGACTTGTCCAGCAGGATAGCGCTAGTGGGTTTCTGCACTGGCGTTCGCGGCGCATGTTGAGGGTGTTCTCGCGCGGGCGCTGCGCTGCAGGGACGACCATCCGCGCCTTTATGTCGCGGTATGTGAGGCGTGGGTCTGTGCGCATCCAGTACTCGAGGAGCCAGGCTGCGGGCCGGATGGAGATGTATCTTGGTAGGAAGGGAAATGCGCGGAGGGGGCGGCCGTCGTGGTCTTTGACGACTTGGTTGTTCTCGACAAGGTTTGTGAGCGGGGGGAGATTATCGAATGGTGGTGCCTCCAGGCGGAAGAGGAGAGGGGGCAGATTGTTCTCGGAGTAGACTGCATGGTGGGAGTTGATGCAGGTGTGGTATCTGTTAGGAGGAGTGTCATCTGGAGGTGTGTTAGTCTGACATTGTTTAACGAGGGACATGGTGACACTGACGATGGCATGTCAATTGCTGCATGGCTAAAACGAGCATGTTAGTTTCTCTGATATTCAAATGCAAGAGGAGGGACATACCAGGGGTATCAACTGATGGAGAGCACATCATTATGGGAAAAGGATTAGATGACAATCCTGAAGATGGAGACTAGAGACCAAGAATTGTTATACAGAATGAAAAACCAGTAGAGTCTCATATTTATACCTGAGTGGTGAAGCATTGTGAATATAACACCAGAAGTCACATTGTGAGTAGCTTGGGGCTCGGAGGATCTTGCTTAAGTAGAAACTGAGAATGTGCATATGGAGCTGGTATATTAATCTGAGTGACATACCTCTCCAGCCTGGGATATTTTTTCCTAGATCATAATAATAGTGATTTCCCATTTGAACAAATAGTACACATAGATGTAGAGGTTAAGCTGAATAACTGTACGCCTTTATAGGAAACCGCTCAGTCCTCACAAGCTCTACTCAGAATTTAATGCTATAGACCCTCTGCAACTCATTGCCGGTCTGTGTGGCTTATACTAGAGCTTTCTCCGAGTAAAACTGTCCTCTGATCTTGTAAGCAGCTAACTCTTAGGCTTGACATAATTGACAGACTTCTATGTGGCAAGTCAGACATGACTGAAAGGTTTAATTTGTATGGTCAGTTAGATTCATGAGCTTGTATAGTTGTCTGGCATCCGACCATTTACTGCATCGTGTCAGGCTTCGAGACCGGGAGTATACGCGAAAGACATTTTAAAATATATCATGCCATAAGTCAAACCTGCTGATGCCAATAATATTGCACCGACGACTTTACGGAATTGAAGAATGAAGATTGAAGAAACAATTGATTTCACTGGCTGGCTCACTCTGTCCAAACGAGGTGCAACCCTACATGTCACAAACTCGTGGCAGTCACGCTATCCGCGGAACGCCGCCTTGGCAACCAACCTTATCCGAACGACACCATTTCATACTGAGAAGCCCGTTGCACAGCATAGCAACTGTTGAAAAACACAAAGCGAAGAAATACACAAAGCTCAAACGACAACAATAGACATGGCAACCCGAAGACGACACCAAGGCCAACTCCGCTCCAGCAACGTTCCCAGGAAATCGAGGACTTCCTCCGCGCGAAGGGGTATCTGTAGAAACGAAAGGCCACCAGACAACAAAGGAACAGGACAGGAGACAAATTGACAAAGCCACAACAGACGCCCACTAAGAAGGGAAAGTAAACGCAGGAAGCGCAGATATTGAGAGGTAGAGTTAGCCTCACATGACGCCCTCCACATATGGCATTTCGAAAAGGAATTTCTGCCCGGCGTAATACTCGTTGAGCGCGACGTCGTATACCCATTTCAATACGCCCTCGTTTCCAGGACGTGGGTGGCAAATTGGACGCAACGTCATGGGTTCGCAGACGAGGGATGGAAATAGTGGACCCGGCAATGGCAGCGCAGTCGTGCGTGCAATTGGAACAACGTTGATCATGTCATCGAGGTCGAACTTGCTGGCAAATTTGGCGTACAGGGAATCAGTATTGCAGAAAGGCCGCGCCTTTTTGAAGGCCTTATGCTGGCGCTTCATTTGAGGCCGGTGGCGCACCTTCAAGGCCTTGGGCACATCCTTGCGCAGGCCAGAAAGCTCCTCTTCGCAAGGGCGCAGCCAGTCGAGTCCTTGACGCGATTCTCCCTTGAACACAAAGTCGAAGTTGCAAGGGCGCAGGTCTCCATCATAGAGGGTTTCCTCCAGTGGAGAGTCGAGGTCGTCCTCTTCGGAAACAGTGAAGGTAAGAACCGGCGAACCGGGGACAGGAGAAGAGACTGGAGAAAGGACAGGAGAAAGAAGAGGAGAACTGAAGACAGGCGAAAGGGGAACAGGGGAGCTTAGGATAGGAGAAGTAGAACTGAAAATGGCAGTCATCGACTCCTGGGAATCTGCACTCTGACCGAACAAAGAGCCAGGCTTGACGGAGTGACCTGGCATGGACGGGGGTGGAGTCAAAGGGAGGTATTCTCTGATGGGAGTGACAGGGTCAAGCGCATCCATATCCACGTCCTCTTCAGTCTTTACCGCAGCCCTTCTCTTCTTTGGAGTGCGTGGTCCACGATGACCACGTCTGTCAGGTCCGTAGTTGTCCGGAAGGGCGATGCGACCTCCCGCTTCACCAAGCTCAGGATGGATAAGACCCGGAGTCAATCCACGGGTAGAATTGAGGGCAGGGTCGATGTTTTGCTCACTCATTCTCTTAAGGACGTCCTGCTCAAGCTGGCAACTGATCTTGTTTCCTGAACTCCAGGCAATCAGGTGAAAGGCTTTGCGAAATCTGACATTTCGCTGCTGAAGGGCGTTGCGCTCGATTGCAAAATCCTCGTGCATCCGGTCAATGATGTCTTGTAAGTGGATGCACCTGTCGAGGCGCATCCATGCCTCGACTCTGAACTCCTCGACGTCAGACGAGATGTGATCCGGAAGGATCTCAATGTCTCTGACCCATTTGCCGCCCAAGAGTTTCGTCTTAGGCGGCTCTCGCTCTTTCTTCTCATCCTCCTTTGTGGGCTTGAACTGGTAGAGGATGGCTGGGAGATTGTCCCAGGACCAATCCTTCTGGTCTTCACGGAAGCTGGTGAAGTTCCGCGGGTCGACAGCTTCAGTGCTGCCCTGCCGAGGTGTTTTTTCTGCTACCGTATTAGGATCCGTTTCCGAGGGACGGAAGAAGTCGACTCACTTTTGTTGCACTGAGGCTTGTTAGTGCTCTTGGAGCCCTTGAGACTCTTTCTCTCGATTTTGCCCATTGTTGATGGCTGCAAACCGATGTCAGCCATGCAAAAGGAACGGCGCCGAACCCAGCCATTGCTGGGCAACATTTGTGCACACGACTCAACGGGCACTCATCAACACTCACTCGATGCTGTCTTGGAGCTTGTTGCTGAAAGCTGATCGTTGTGGTGATCTGTGGGAGCAAGCTGGTACTTGCGATGATGAAGTGGAAAGGTGTTTGAGGAAGAAAAGTCCCGAAGGAAAGAGACCAGGAGAGAATAACGACGAAGAAGAATTGGACTTCGCCATATTGATTTTTGAGAGCTCCTCATTCTTTTCGATTTCTCAATAATGTGGAGGTTGGTATCGTCGACTGAATTGGGAGAAGTTTGGTTGTGTGATGGTGATGAAACGGGGTGAGCGAATATTCACTCGGCATGCCTCCTCTAGTCTTTGTCTCCCTCGCCTCCTTAGCGAGCCCCTGAAAACCCCAGACTCACAAACACGCCTTGACATGATCTGTCGGGAGCTGTGTTTCTGTAACGTAGAATTTTTGCTCTTCAAAATGATACGCAGCTTGCCCATGTTACTATCGTTCCTGAGCTGTCCGCCGCACTCCCCAGATGAAGCCTTTCGACATGTACATCTGCTGTCATGTCCTCACTGACAGCTGCAGACCCACCCAACCCCAGTTCTCCCAGCGCTGCAGGTACATCACGAGGCTGGAAAGATTCTTTTTTCAGAACAACCCAACTGAACAATTCTCATTGGTTCCGCTGAGCGAAGCCGGAAAAGGGTACCGGAAATAGATCGCTTGTCTGCATGGCAGATGCTGTGTGGAGTCTATTGTCTGGTCTGCTGGACGTATTGTAATCTGCGAACAATCATATTGACTGCCGCTTGCTGCTGAATGGGCACCCTTTCCCCGGCAGAGGCAGGAAGCGAGTGGATATGGTGGATCTGAACTGAAAATCGCTCACTCATTGGGCCTTTATTGTATTTCGAGCATAACGAGGCTAAATAGGGTCTTCGGTTGTGCTTATGTGTTTCTCTAGATGGAGGCTATCAGGCTGGTGGCTGGTGGGCTGGTGAGGAGCTCGAGGGAGTGGAAGAAGGAAGAAGGTAGAAGGCCATGAGGTAGAACTTCCTATTTATAGGTCCTGACCTCCGTCTGAGAATTGATTTAAAGAACCATGGCTGAGCTGTGTTTGAGGTAGGAGTAAGAGATGATTGTATAGATAAGCTAAGCCTAGGCGACGAGGACCTGGTTGAAAAGTCTTCTACAAAGCGTAAAGAGGCCAATACAAGAGTAAATCCATAGCGAAAGTGCTGGAATGAGGTGAATGAAAAGCAATTTGGCATGGATCTCTATCTCTGCGAATTGAAATTGTACAATGTGCATGCTGCCTCTGTCACTATGTCCATGGAAACGGAATCAAAGCAAACTGGGATTCCCAGCGCAGACCATATCTTTGTAAGATCATCTCGAAGACCGAAGTACTCGTTACATGAGATGGAAATAGAAAAGAATTGTAGAAACAGGCAGCTTTACCCAACCTCAACGCCAGCTCCTGGTGTGTTCTGAAAACTCCCTCCAATTCGTAGTAAGCTCTCAGCCTTTCAAGACAGTAGCCCAAAAATCATCACTGGATCTTTTGGCGGACTTGTCAGTGTTCGACCTTTCTATAATCCTGCGCTTTGTGCTAGCATCGCTGCCAGCCGCCGACTCGTCAACATTCATGTCCTCACCACGTCTGCGCTTCCAGTTGTTGTCCATGGTCACGGATGTCTCAATATCCGGATTGTGAACACGTCTCCGCTTCGAGCTGGTGGTTATGTTTGCAGGCTCTTGAGACTCCAAGTCCTCATTGCGTCCACGCTTCAGGGTATCTCTGTCAACAGCATCGTAATCGCGGAGAAGCCAATCCTCGTACGATATCTTGTTCTTTTTCAAAAATCTCTGCAAACTCATTTTGCGACCAACAGTATCGTCCTCATCGTGGAAGGTCTCGGTGGGAGGCTCGATGCAATGGGTCAAGCCATCTACATCGGGGTATTCGAAGTCGGCATGAGTGGAGTCAATCGTTTTATTTTGCGGCGATGCAGTTGCTCTCGCGTTGCTGAATAGGAAAGTCAGTTAGTAGAGAGCTCGATTTAGGGCACAGTTGGAATCCTTACGTATTTATTGTGAAATTCTGCTGCGATATCCTCTGCTCTGCTTCGATCTCGCGGCTAGCTGCAACGTTAGCAGCACTCTGATCTGAGGTAAGAAGGCCAAGATACATACCTGCTCGGTTCCATTCTTAAATCGGCTTGCGAAGTGTGAAGTGGGCCAGGACGGCGACCATCGTACATCTCGCCGGAGCTGCTGGAAGCATATTCTAGATTCATCCTTGCCTGCTTCATATGAATGATGTTTTCTCCTGGTATAGGGATGCGTCCGCCGGCTTCGCCCTTTGATGGGTCAATCAAACCAGGCGTCAGTCCCCTGGTGGAATTATCCTGGGTATCAATTCCGATAGCCTTGAGCATGCGATCGATATCCCAGATGGACTTTTGTACATTCCAATTAGCCACATGGAAGGTGTTGCGAAAGTTTTCTCTGCGGGACTCAATCTCCTCTGCGGTCAACTTGTACTTGGGATTGACACGATCGATGATATCCTGCTGGGTGATGCGACGGTCCAAACGCATCCAGGCCTCGAGTCTCCATCCTTCCACATTGGACGAGATTTGGCTCGGGAGTACGGCAAAGTCATTGATCTGCTTTCCGGTATGTGCATTAGTTGTTTTATAAACACGGTGTCTCGATTTGCGGTAGCCGGCTCTGGGTCTGAGAACGTAAAGGACGTCAGGCAGGTTTTCCAGACTCCAGTATGTTTGATCGCCATGAGGGGTGGTCTGATCGTCTGCAGCTGCTGGCTCGGGCTTTACCAAGTTCTTGTTAGCGTTTATGACTAGGTGTTTGTGCCCCACGGGTGGTGAGGAGTGGGCGCTCGAAGGAACCGCAGGCTGATCCAGACTTCCTTGAGTTCTAGACAGAACAGAAGGCTCGACTTTTACCCGAGGCCGGTGTTCCAGTGCAGCTTGAGTAGCAGACAGAGGCGACGGTCCATGTATCAATTGAGAAACAGGCACTCTTTGGTAGTCTGGGCGAGAAGACTGTCCTACAGACAGACGAGATTGTGAGACAGATAGTGAAGGGCGCCCACCCGTCAATTGCGCTCGAGTAGCGGACGCATCTTCGAAATTTGAATAGGGAGAGAGTCCAACGGTGGGTCTCAGGGGAGTCTGGGGATCGATTCGATGGGTAGCAGATTCAGCAACAGCCGAAGCGTACCAATCTCCCTATTTAGACACTTGGTTAGCCATCTGATGGGTCGGCTACATCACTGAGTCGAAGCTCGTCCTTGGGCAGGCTTAAGAAGGAATTCACTTGCCTCGAGAGTAGGAGTGTTTGCTCGTTCCTCATGTGAATAGAACTCTAGGCCGGTGTAATAGCCTGGTCCTGGGAAAAGACCGTGGCTATGATAGAGAGCTCTCTGAAAGAGGTCCGTTCGATTGGAGATGTTCATGGTTACAAGTCGCCCTCTGGACACGGGGGGCCCGGACTGTTTGCGTTCTGATGTGAATAATGTAATAACGATGTATGAGACTCTGGCAACTAGGACGAACGAGATGAAGCAATGGATCTCCTGTGAATATCTTCTTTCACATGGTCAGTCTTGTTGACATCTTCAAACATGTCAAGAGACTCACAAAGGGCAGTGAACCACATTAACTGAGGAAGGCAAACTGTGATAAAAGACTAGAATCTTTCCAACTGGAGTTGTAAATGATTAAGAAGTGCAAGCTTAAGCTAAGATGCTATTCTGGAGATAGAACTGTGTTCTGATGAAAGAGTGGACGTGTCGCCAGCGATAATGGTGAAAGCAAAGCGTCCCTGGGAAAATTGCAGAGGCCAGTAAACAAAAAGTCTTGCTCATCTCTACCATTGTGCATCCTACATCAGACTGTTCATTTTCGTCCTTTTGCCTCTGCCTCACTTCTCGGTTATACTGTCTCAACTCTCAAGCAATTCATCAATCTACGCATCATGTTCTGGTTGAGCTTCCCACTATATTCTACTTCTGTCCTTATCTCAAATCCAGTTTTGAAGCAATAGAAAGCATAACAGTCTGTTCGAGAGGCTCACACGGTCAGTCAAGGTATCATCACCTGCCACGGGTCTGCTAGGCTTGAGAGATACTAAGTGATATTCTATCACGAAGGGATTATCTGGTAAATTGGCAGTACTGCGAAATTTGACTCTCTTCCGAGCATGCTAACGATATTCATCACTCATAGTAGTCAATGCAATTTAATTGCTAAACGGCCTCTTACCTCACCATATTCATACAGGTTTGGCGAATGCTCAAGGTGGAGTCTTCGCAGTAGCTGCAAGCACAGAAGGCATTTCTGCTTAATGGTAACCTCGATTTTAGTCTAGCAATAGACTCAGTCCTCAATTCTTTGGCATCATTGCATACCTTGTCACCTCAGGTCCTGCGCGGTGCTAGGTGTTTCATTTTCTTATTGCGCAGAACAGAAGTATATATAAGCGAGCCAAGACACGGTAGTATATAATGCTTATCGCTGTCTGCTCTACATCTCTTGTACACCACTACGGTTGAAATCCGATCCAAGCACAACACTCAACAGGGATATAATCTTCGCCTTATTGCTCCAGAATATCAGTTTTTGACGCGCTCAACTGACCACAGTCACCCATGAGCAGCCGCGCCACCCCTCTCCTCCGCCTGATCGAGAATGTAACCAACAAATCCCGCAATAAGACCCAGCCCTTGCCAAAAAAATACAGCCTACAGATTGCATGCCACGTCAAACCGAACGCATCCGGCTCCCGAGAAGGTATCACAGCGGTGGGAGCAGAGAAAGTAGATGTCTGCGTTGCCGCGGTCCCCAGGAACGGAGAGGCGAACGTAGCTGTATCGCGGGTTTTCGCCCAGGTATTCCTTACTCATGAGCACTTCGCCTATACAGCGCTACAATGCCGGCTGCTAATACGTGATAGATATTTGACGTTCCCAAGTCCAATGCGGAAGTAATCCGTGGCTTGAAATCGCGCGACAAGACTCTTTGTATTACTGATCTGGACATTGGGAAAGAGGGAGAAGAGCAATTCTTAAAAAGAGCTCGTCAGAGACTCGAGGAGGCAATCATTAACAACAATTAATTCTCGAGGGTCACCAAGTTCGGGTTGGATATGCCCGTAGTTTTTCTTAGGAATCCGAGTCCGCTGTACCGTGACATCACCAAGACCGCGGACATTTTCTTTATCGCGCCGCTTCGCAGCAACACTTTTTTACCAACACAAACCCTCGATAACCCACAGCATACTCCATATATCACAAACTCACAATGACCTCAACAATAGACAACCCTCCCAACCTCCCAACAGGACCAACACCATCCAAACGAAAATCCCCCGAGGAAACCGACGCGTCAAAAGCCTCCCCCTCCAGCAAAGTCCTAACCTTCACCTCCCGCAATCCAACCTGGACCTACCTCAAACTCCAACTGTACGCTCTACACCCACCACTCCATACTTGCATACTAACACAGTCCACTCGCAGAATCACCCAACCACCGACCTCAACAAGCCAACCCCCCCTCGACCCCCTAACCGCAAAAACCCCCCTCCCCGCCGCCCACG
>JAAAPX010000254.1:0-27160 GCA_012656285.1 Aspergillus fumigatiaffinis | reverse complement strand
GGGCCTGGGGTTGGGTTGAGGATGAGTTATAATTGTTAACTTTGCATTGGGAGTGAGGGTGGGGAACCAGTTGAATAGGGAGAGGCCATGGGTTATTGTGGATATCTCATTCCTTTAATAGTTAGTATACTTATATCGGCACTTGATAGTGAAACACACTCAATATGAGATCTTAGCAAAAAATGCGCAAGTTCATTCATAGGCTTTAGTAAATGTAGAACCTCGTCGAGAGACCTATTGTACATGAATCAAATCATGTGCCTAACGGTGAGGCATCTACTGCGTAGCTCTAGAGGCCTCACCTGTTGAATATAGTAAGCAACCAAGAATTTTAAAAAAACAGAGACCTGGTCTCTTCCTCCGCCTCGCCTCAGCTGATTCTTACTTCCCTCAGTTCACTTTTTATCATGACGAAATAGCGCCGGGGCGATCAAACAGCTGCGTACTCCTCGGTGACTTCAGAAGCATTCAGATGTCAGCCAGTCGTCAGCTGGTAGGACATACTGGACGGGACAACCCTAACACACACATCCCAATGAACAATCTTGCATATCATTACCGAGTGAGAGTGAAATACAGAGTATAGGCTGGTGTATTCTGTTGAAGGACTGTCTTCTGTCCCGAGAAATGAGACCAAGCTGGCTACTTCTTCCTACGAAGAGTACCTAGGACAAAAGACCCTGGTCAGAAATGTTGGTGGCTAGGACGTATGGTACCTATTGGTAGATGTATGAAGCTTGTATTCCATCATTAGTAGTACCACAGTATCCCCCTCCATGGAAAAGCCGAGCGTGTCTTGAACGGCAAGTTGAAACGAAAGTAAACGGTCTGAGCGACACGGCTGACCATCGGGGGAAGCACGAGGAGGTACATCGTCGATGAGCGAGCTGATAAAAGTCCTTTAGAGTGTTCTCAATTGAGCGCGTCATTTTCCAGTCTTTCATGTCTTTGTCGGCGAGATTCGAGCGCTATCGTTCATTTGGTCTGAAGTACCGATCCTCAATTTGGGTGAGCATCTTGCGTGTAGAGGCTATGTAAATGGTGTTATTGTCGAAGTGGTCTGTCCTGAATGTCTCGTATGCTGACCTTGGTAGGTCACTTTTACCCGTATATGACTGGTAGTCGCACAGGAAGGCATAGGGCCAGAGGATGTTCAGAGATGGCGTACTCATCGACCCGTGGACACACGCCCCGAACAAAGCATATACTGGTAATTCGATTGTCTCTGTTGTTCCCCTTTCTCAGTATGCTCCTGCCCAACAGGTGCCTGTTATCGCAAAGCAAGGGAGCTCCGTTTCAAGTTCAGTAATGCGGATATCATTTTCCTGGTGGACTCCACACGGAAGGCCTCGCTACTTGCGATTTGGCTAGGGCAGTATATTATGTCAATATAGATTTGCATACAAAACCGTGGGCCGGCTGAGGCCGAGGCAGCGGGTGATCCCAATGCTCACGGTCAACTTCTGGCTGCTATTCGCCATGTTTGAAGTAGAACAAATAACAGGACGGCGTCGATGAGATCAGAATGGTACAGTTACTAGAGACCGAAGGCTCCGCGCATCTGTACTCCCATCGGCTGCGAGGCAGCGAATTCCGTCCCACTCACGCAGCAGTCCATGAATCTGCCAGCTTGTCCTGGGGGCATGAAGAATTCCGCAATTGCGGCATCTATCCCTAGAAGGACCTGACCAGAAAGTCCGCTCACTGTGTTTGTTGAAGTTGACGAGTGGTTGCATGCTTAAGACGGGACCTGCAATGGCGCCATCACTATTGTAGTGACAGTTGGCGCAGCTACCATCGAGATAGTCGGCAAAACACAGCGCCTAGAGGCCATGTCCACGTCTGCAGTGTAGGGCCGAGGGACTTGCCAATGCACTGCACTTGCAATGTTTCCCACTTGATGAATCGCCCCGGCTTGAAGTTCGCATCCCGGTAGTAGGAGGCCACTGCCAGGCGTGGCCAGAGGCACTTCTGACGAAGAAACGATAGGAGTGAACCACTCCGAGGCCGCGAAATAAGACTTGCTCTTCCCCTCTCAGCTGGCAAGAGTCTGAGCGCTGCAAAGAAAGAACAGCATTGGGGTTTTGACCGGCGACCATACGTTGACCAAACAGGTCCAGCTTGGTAACCTGGACCATGTCCGCACCGGGAGCAACGGACACGGGAAAGATGTTCTAGGCTCTTAATGTTAGGCCTTGTACCCTACTAGTAAACTGAACAGCATTAAACCCTTCAGTATTTGGCTTTTGAATCGCTTGGCGATTTGCCATCAGAGCTGCCACCCTGATAAAATCGGTCCCCGCTAGATTGTTCGTGCAAGCACACGAGCCCACACGAGCCTCTTGAATTATGAGTTCAGACACCGCGTCGTATAATTTCTTGAAGCCAGTTTCCCTCTTCGACCATTGCTCAAGATCATTGTCGGAGGCTTCCTTGGGCCGGGGACCCCTTTCTCTATGACGTCTCACCATAGACATCCATTGACCAGTAGTATTGCTATTCCTATTAGCAAATGCATAATCTAACCATGGTGAGAACTTACTTCATTGGTTGGTTCAGGGATTGAACAACCTTGAGCATCCACAGCAGATTGTGCAGTTAAAATTTCGCTGATCATCAAGAAGACTCTAGCGCCACGACGCGATGCTGGCCATTACAGACGACAGATGGGGCCACATTAGGGAGTAACGAGGGAACTCGTCTGGTCCGGTATAAACAGACCCCGGTCAAAACGGCCTTCATGAGGGAATGTGTATTTGATCAAGGCAGAGGCCTGATTGCATGGGAATCCTGACAAGGTCATAGTCCTCCACACTAGTTTCTCATATGGCTGCCGTTTGACAAGGTCCTGAGGAGTTGCATATCGAGCTCATCTGTGATGAAGTTTCGTAGCCCCTGCAACAGCTGGTATGTGTAGCGTTAATCCTTGGGCTTTTGAACCTCCTAGGGCTTATTGTCAACGACCTGTCGTTCACCCTGCATAAGGCTTTTACACTAGTTTCGGTCGAGATCGATTGGGACAGGAAGTGCAGCTGTGAAATTGCTGTCCTTGTAGAAGCATGTTCGCCGTCGGTAAAACCCACTAGTTTCTCGTCAAGGATGCTTTCCATGAACCCTTTCGTAGCGACCCTCTCCCTCTCGAGGACCATGCATTTGGGCTGTATGATGGGGTCCGAAGACTTCTGTAGAAGGATTAGCTTGACTGTAGGGTTCATATTGAATGATATAACATACACGGATAATAATCGAACTGCTCGAAATCAGGACGATCGGGTTGGGAATCACGAAAGGGATCTAACAACTCTGTGGGGATGGAACAAACGGTATCTGCGAGGAGACCTCGAAGCACGGCAAGGCAATCAGCATACGATAACGACTGTAGCTGTTCGCTATGTACTGCACCTGCAAGGTCAAACTTCTGGACAGGGATACAAGAAACACCTTGATATTGTCCAGGATTTGCCAATGCAAGGCGTGTCAGGCAATCCTAGAGTTAAGTCTTACTAAACTGTGAGACATAATAAGTTAGCATAACTAGCTGTAAGGGATAATATAAGTAAGACACTTACAGCAAAATTAAGTTGCATGTAGGCAGTTAGGGTAAGCTCTGGCGCCCCATAATGCATTAGTGCACTCGCCGCCTTGAAGAACTGCTGGCAAGCTTTTGCTTCCCAGTCCTCATCCACCAGCGAATACTTGAGCGAATTAGTCAGGCGACTAAGCAGACTTCTGATGACTGAACGTACCTTGAATTGAATCAACACTCTATCCCACTGAGGAGGCATACGTGAAAAGGGGAGGGCGTGAGATGTTTCCGAGGGCTCGATCATCGCGTGTGCGAGCTGGACTTTGTCTGGGGGCATGAATTCATACAGAAGGTGGACGGTCTGCCCGCAGGAGGAGAATCGAGCGACCGGTACCAAGCACAGTTATCCCAGGTCTTTTTGTTCCTCTTATGGTTTTGCCTCGCATGACAACAGAGCCTGAATTGCAGATATCTGCAAACCAAACAGGGAGGAGCTAGAAAGAGTTTACGGGCAACTCAAGGACACAAGCCATCGCAGAACGGAGCATAGACCCTAACGACGCAAAGGCCCTTCTCCCCCTCTGCGCACGCATCGAGAAATTCTGCTCCATCCTGACCGTAAGCCCCGACAACGCAGAACGAAGCCGTATGACCCCCGCAAAAGACTTCTACCTCCGCAAAGTCCTAAACCACGAGTCTCTTGACCCCAGACTCTGCTGTGCGCACACGCGGTGTCGCCTGTTTAAGCTATTTCATGTCCTAGGCCATACAATGCCCTACCTGTCATTGACCCTCGAGGCTCTCGTCGTCCTGTACCTAGGCCACCAGAACCTACGCACGATTACCATCCTCGCCACAGGGTGGATTATGAGACCCCGCTGGGTGATGTTTGCCGTTTCCTTGGGTACGAGGATTACCGTTGTCCTTCTGCTGCCCATCTTTCTGGAGTCGGTGGTGATGGCTGTTCTACGTGCGCGTGGCCCTGCTACGGAGGTGAGGTTTGCTCGCCGCGTGTTGGAGGTTATATGTTTGACTATCCTGGCGGTTGTCTGTGTGGTGTAATTCCTTGCGTTCGGGTATCCGCCTGTTTCTCCGTCTGCTTTTGCGTGGGTGGGGGAGGTGACTGCTGCTCCGGTTATACTGGTGGCAGGGTTTAAGTTGTCCAGATGGCTTGTGCGAGGGCCGCGGCGGGGGATGGATGCTTGGTCGACTGGGGAGGAATGGAGGACGATCAGCGATGAGAAGAAAGTTGCAGATGACCTGCCGCTGTTGGAGCACCTGTTTGTGTTTGCTTGGACGGTGGTGTTTGTGATTCCTGCGGTTGTTGTGTGGGTTGTAACGAAGACGGTGTTTTGTGCTGCGATTGCCTTGCAGGAAGCGGATATTCAGAGGAGGTTTGAGGAGTATTATGAGCATCCTGGATTTTAGTAGTCCGATTTGCAGTTTGCCCCTTGAGGCTGATTAGATTGTATATGGAGTATGGGCTATAATTTCAACATGAGCATCAGACATCTCAGCGGCTTGTTCTTGCCCATCTTCTCTTCCACTCTGTCCAGCGTCTCAAGCATTGTAGTAAACAGCTTCTCTAACATCTCCAATGTATACGCCAGACTCCCGACCTCCTTCATCTCGGCCAGAATACGTAACTTGTCGGCATGCGACACCTGCGCTTTCTTGTCCTCTCCGTAGATGATCTTGAATAGCTCCTCTGACTTCGGACTATGCTCGAGCAAGTGGAGAACCGGAAACGAGAACTTGCCCTCATCGAGATCATCGCAGAATCCTTTCTTTGCGGTGTACTATTCAAGTTAGTCTTGGAGGATAAGTTAAGCCGAAAAACCCACCTCGTCGGATGCGAGATTCTGATAATCGTCGCGGATTTGATAATATCTCCCAACGAGGGTAATCAAATGTTCCAGGTCAGCGTCAAGTTCAGTGCCTGTTAGAGAGCACAGCGCACGTAGTAACAGTCGAAAAAAGCCTCCAGTCTTATGGTCGACCATTATGAAGTATTCATTGAGAGTCGGGCGAGTCTTGTTGAACGTCCAGTTAAGATCTAGCGCCTGGCCGCGAGCAAGTGTTTTGACTTCATCTACAATGCATATTAGCATAGAGCCTACAAGGATATGGACGGATTTACCTAGAAATATTTTCAAACAATCAGGGCCAAGATGCTTAAGAGTACAGCCTACGGCCTCCGCATGCAGAAACGTCGCGGTGTTGACAGTCTGACTGAGCCCGAATTGGAGATGCGCAGCAGGTCTACCACGGCGAAGTGTTGAGCCGTCCTCAATATCGTCGAGTCTATTTTATTAGCGAGTTGGCTTATTCCAGTTGGGTAGACATACAGCAGAGTTGAATTGAAAAGCATGACCGTGACATCTCTCAGGACTGAAGAGATATCATCTGGTACACTGAACCACACTCGTAGGCAATTGATGAATTTGGCCAAGGTGTTTTTGCCAGGAAGAGCCTTTATATAGTTGAACGGAGCCATACAAATCTGAAAAATTAGCTATCGGTAGCAAATGAGGCGAAAAACTAACCTCGTCGGCATCGGCAACCTGAAAAGGTGCGCAAACATCGATTTTCGAGACGGCGCCGTTTGCTGCTTTGGGTCCCGGGAAATCTGCTTCATGATTCTCTCCATTCGCCGTCTTTTTCTGGTTCCCATCGAGCGCTGCCGGAGGCGGATGTCCTTCTAGTCTAAGGACCGGGTTCCGTCGCGGTTGAAGCAACCGAGCTCGATCCTCGGCAGTGGTTGTAAACCCATCGTCGGTATATCTGGGGCTTTGAGCCTGCCAGTAATTTGCTCCGCCAACTGATAGAATGAAAAGAATGAGGTAGGAGCGAAGATTATCCGACTTGGGTGCTGACGACTTCTCCCATTGTGTGTATTGCTCCATCAAGTTCTTTTCCGCGGCAAGTACCTCTCGCTTCAGAATATCTCCTGCTTCGAGCTCCGTATATCCATACTCAGTCATCAGCAGCGCCGTTGCATTGTGGATCGCATCAAGACTTCCAGAACGGAAATGGTCGTCAAACTCTCGATGGAAGCTATAGTAGTCGTTTGACAGGGATAGGCTTAAAACACCATGACCGACCATTTCCGACACGGCTTGCCGTTCATCTTCACTCACCCGCAGGCCCTGCATGTAGGCAGCGAACTCGTAGGTTTGTCTAATCCACATTAGTATCAAGTGGAATCCGTAAGTTAGGGGCGTCGCTCACTTGGCAATGGAACTGGCCATCCGAGCTTTCTTGTACTCTTCAAACGACATGTCGGACTGGCTGCCCGTCGACTGCGCAGTAATCACATCTACTGCCGTCTTGAAGAACAACGACCTTACATCTGGCGTGAAGTCCGGCAAATTATTCAACAACACGTCAAATCGTTTGTTTATGTCATACTCGGACACTGGCGGTTGACCAAGTTTCCACATCGACAGGACGCCCAAGGTGCAATCAGCGAGGGCGTCTTTCTTCTACTCATCATCAGTACCTTCCCCTTGAGAAAAGAACGGGATCTTACGCTTTGCGCATCCAGTGTATCAATTTCATCTATAGGCCGTAAGGACAATGTAACTCGATAAAAGGTGGCTTGATTACCGTCATAATGAAACAGCAGTTCGCCCATCTCAGTAATCAGCGGGATCAACGCAGGCAGCAATTCCGGCGCAGCCCAGGAGACCAGATGACCAGTAGAAGCGATACATCCTCGAGAAAAAAGAGACTCTGGACTCTTAGACCAGTCTTGAGTGACTCTTTTGATTACAGCAAGCGATGTAGACGTGGCCGTTTCATGGAATCGTGATTTGCGGTAGGGTAGGCTGTTGAAGAACAACGGGGGAAGTTGTTCGTTTGGATCTGGAGGATCTGAGTAGAGATAGCTGTATGAAAGATTAGGAAAGTCGGGCATGCTGGCTAGGAATATCCGTGATGCTTGGAATGGTAGATGCGTTTTCAGGTAACTCCGTGGACTCGGGGGATTGGGATTCTTATCGAGGCTGTTCCTCCCGAAAAAGCAATTCGGCGTCCCCATTCTGGCAAGTAACGATTGGCTGCTCCGACATGTTGCGCTGAATCTGCACGTCCCTCCACGTTGCCCATTATTCAGGTATGATGGACTGGTGGTGTTAGAAGAATAAAATAGTCCGGACGCCTTTTGAGCCGCTAGTGGTGGGATATTTCAATAGATGGTGATTGTGGCTTGCTTGCAGGGCTTCTACTGGGCTTTAGGGGCTTTCGGGCGCAGATCTGTCTGCAGGAGAAGGTCTAGTGCCTAGGAATGCCAACCTGTCAACTATTAAGTCACTCAGCTGAGAACATGTCTAGACACCATTTGTAGCGTCATAGAAAGAAGAGTGCAGACTGCAGTCAACAGGTTACTAGGCACTAATTCAACGTGGACTGAGTCGAGTGTATATACTTGTTTTCCATGCCGAGGTTTTGAATAACATTTTACTTAGATAAGAATGAAAACACTGTATATACCTAATGAATAGAGAAGAAGACAGCTTCCTGACCCTCAGGCACTCAGGCAACTGATTGTGGTAAGGCATGATTAAGTTTATCCACAACCACATGAATGGATAGAGTCCTTCTCTCTTTACTATAATAACTCTACTTCTAGTGAATAAAGCTCTATTTAAAAGTGTTTCTCACCATGTCCCCCATTACTAACTTTTCATTCACCTTTCTAGTAATTTGTCAGCGCTGAAGTATTATGATGGACTGCCTTAAAACCAGTATCTCCTTCCTGAATCTTGATTTCTTGGGAAACCCTAAGTAAGAAAAGTACCATATATATAACAACCCATTTTACAAAGAAAAGCGTGATGAGTATGTGGACAGGCTTTTCGATGCCTGGGAGCTCGTGTCGAATGTGGAAGATCCATACCTAAGTCCAGCATCAAGTGTCACAATCTCCTTCAAGAATCGTCCTTTAACGAAGCGCCATATGCCACTAAATTCTTTCGTAAAATGACTCACGAGAAACTACAGGAGTACCCACTCAACGAAAATGACGAAGAAACCATGTGCTGGCATGGACGCAATAAGGCTTTCTAGGGTCAAACCGAGGGGGTTTACCAGGATCTCCATTCCATTACACAGGCCGAAATGATGTGCTCGGCAATGCGATCCGCCTTCAATACATTCGAGAGAACGACAAGTGACGGTCGGGAAGTTACGCTTAGGCGAATGACTGGATGGAAGAAAGCGTATGAAACTCACCCCCTTATTCACATCTTGCAGGTGCAATAGGTGGCCGAGACGCTTACTGCTCCATTTAGTGATTTCGAGAATGGAATTCTCCATATCCTTTTTGACGACGAGGTCTTGCACTCTAAGCATTGGTATGCCTCGGATGCCTGGGAATCCGGCAAGCCGCAGAAGCAACCTCATGTCATGTTGACTCTTGCCCATGAGTATGAGGGCAAAGATAGTAGCCTTCTGCGTGGAGAGAGGCAATGGCCATCATAGCAGTCATGCTGACTCGACTTGAACGCGACTCCTTCCAGCAGCATAATATCATTCCTGTAAGGCTTTGCCTGAGTCATTTTAACGCGGGCTCGACTAAATGCTAATGTTTTTCGCGCATCAGGTCATGGTAATATCTTTCATGGCTGAGATGAAAGGCAGGGTGCTTCAGGCCTCCTTTGGTGACGACGGGTTGGTCATTTACATGAGCAGACTTGTTTCTTTCGAAGGAGTACGCAACGCCGAAATCTCCGCGGAGTTCTTCCTCGAGTACATGGGGAGCGAGATGGTTGGGAATACCGCAGTCACGAAGACACTGTAAGTTCTTTGACGACTACTCGGTTTCCGTGAACCCTGATGTAAGTGATTTACTACGTTAGTATACATGAATGTTTTGCTAATGTATGTAAAGGATGACTGCAATATCACTTATGGGTAGGAAGGCCGTAAACGCAATTGGCAACATCGCGCCAAGGTATACGAAACCACCTATACTTTGCAACTACGCTCTGGAAATAGTATGCTGTAGATTTGATCTTGATATTGAGGGATCTGAAGCAATCTGGCTCATTCAAGAATTCAACTCGGTCTTTAAAATCATGATCAGAGAACCTTTGCTACTTCGTGTTGTGTACCGATATCCCCTTCCCCATAGGACAATACCAAAGCAGCATGCTGGAAAACAATCATCCTACTTGAGAGATTGTAATGTTTACCTAGATGGCAGTGTTATCATGCGTCCTCCAAGTTGTTTTGCTTGTTTTACAATGGATCTCTCCGTATACGTTGTACGCGGAAAAGGGGACAGGTACGCCAAAATGGGGATACGATTCATCTGTAGGTCTCCTCTCCTTGCTCTCTAATGTCAATGATTGGAGCAGAGGAACCAATATAATTCTACATAATACTGAAGAATTCCTGGTGTTGGACGGACTCGAGCAACTGTTGTCCTCGAGATGAGGTTGGTCGGATAGGATTTCGGGTAAGTGTTGTCGGAGTAAAATCGGACTGAGTTACGTGCGATCCAATATACTAGAGCACTCTGGTCCTTCTTCACACCTCGTCCATCAGAAAGGCGATCGATGCTCCTACTTTCTAAATACTCATAGTTAAACTCAGGATTCGATGTATCGACGGAATGGGAAACCCACGTCGTGTGAGCCCTGTCGGATCTCTAAAATCCGATGCGATCATGCCCCGATCTGTGGACGGTGCAGGGCTCGTGGCATTTCAGAACAGGTAAACACCATCATTATTTTGAAAGCCAAACTCATGCTTTATAGTGCTTCTATCATCCAGCTCCGATGACTCGTCCGAAAACGAAGTATCGGTACTACCACGTTGAAAAGGGCGCTGGCCGACCTTCGAGGAGCTCATCGCCTGCAGAAAAAAAACCGAGAAATCGAATAGCTTTAGGAGGGCAACTACAGAGTCTCCAGGAAGAGGGTACAAGTCCTGATCTGAGTCCGTCGGGATACGTCGGCTCCTCTAGCATTCTTTCTATATGTCCGAGATTCTCGCCTGCCATCTCTCGCAAACCAGCACATCCTCGGGACAAGGACCCTTGGCCATTCGATTTCGTGAAGCAACAATTCAGAAGATCGTTGGCTTCTTCGGAACGTGTAGACCAACTCATTACTCAATATATATGATAGCGGTCGTTTTACCGTCATCCCACGGCCTTTAGTTCTCGACCCGATCTCCACGCTTCTTCGCGAGTTGAGTGCGAGTCAGAATGAAGAAGCGATTTTGGATCATCATCTTGAAAATGCCAGACGAAATTTACACAAGAGATTTCCATCCTCTCGGCTCATACAACAGCGCCTGACTTCCTTGGATATTTCAATGCTGAAAATTTCCGACTGGAGTTTGTTGGCCTCTATTTGCTCTCGCAGGAGTCTCTGTTTTTTATAGCCAGCAAAGCCTCGCTGCTGAAATGTACACTGCCAGCAAGGTCTGCGTGGGAATCTGTGAGGAATACGATCAGGTGAATGATCTTACCGTTTGGTCGCGGTATATGAACTTTATTCTAGCATCGATTCTTTTTGGAGACGCAAGTATGGTCCTCTCTCCCTCACCTTCCAGGCTTGAAAATACTCACAGCTGTCGCAGGTAATATTCTATACCACCGAGCCAGTGAATTTACGGCCGAATTATTCGTCCTGGGTTTCCATCGACTCATATCCTCACCACCTGATGTTCCTTTCTTCATCCTAGAGACCCGCAAGAGAATTTTTGCATCGGCCGTTACTAAGGACAAAAGTCTTTCTACTTTCCTTGGTAGGGCTCCGCGGATAGATAGCGATTTTTGTGACTTGCCAACCCCGTTCGATCTAGACGATGAAGAGGTCTTGCTTGAGAGTAGCCGACTTGATGCGGCTTTGCAAGATCTTGACCGGGATGGGTGGAAGTGTCCTAACAGGAAGGATAAGCCCATCCGGCCAGCCAGTTTGATTCGACTTCGGTACCAACAAGCTCAGCTTCGCGACAAGATTCTACACCTGTCATTGGGGAACCGGACGAAGACTTTCTCGGAGACTCTCTCGTATGTCATACTCGCCATTTACCATGCCTTGCTAATAGATATGCAGGACTTTGTACGAAGAGTATCAAGAAGCGTGGTCAATGGTCCCGCCGCAATACCGCTACAACGAAAGCGTCTGGGAAACGTCGAACCCGCAATTATGCGTAGCACTTTTGATCGTTCATCTAGACTATCTTTACAGTGGTTTCTTGATCGAACGAATTCCCACTCAAGATGGTCAAATGACTAAGACTTGCCTCCTAGCAACATCAGCGAAGCTGCTTTCGGGCGTACTTCAGTTCGTCCAGCAGCAGCATTGCTATCCTGAATTACGCGAGCGGTTTACATGGATGGTGCGCTCCCGTCCTTGTATCTTGACTGCAAGCTAACCCCAAGTGCTAGTTCCTTTTCTACGGCCTTCCGGGTGCTGGGACCCTTGCCACCGAACTTCATCATAGCACTCTTCGCGGACTCCCATTACAAACCTCTATTCCTTGCGCCAATATCATCCGCGACTTGAGTGTATTACTGGCATGGTTCGAGCGCAAATGCTTTCCCGATCGCCCTGACTTTCTCGTCTGTGTCCAGATTAGCAAAGTCATTGGTGCTCTTTTGGATGATACACTGAACAAGGGGGGACCTGCATCTCAGATGGCAATTCCACCGGAAAAGCAGCAGCCAAATCAGGGTGCGCCGAGCTTATCTCATCCTTGTTCTGCAAGCCATAGCCACCTTGGCATGGTCCAGCCGCTACCTGACGCAATGACAAGTCAAGACTTTCTTAACTGGTTTGACAATCTGGTGTGGGACGATCCCTCCATGAATTTTGACTCCATCAGTTAAGCCTTTAGCGAGCATCTTTTGAATTTATTTGAAGTTGATGCTCTCAATATTGTTCTATAATCAATCGAAATGTGATATTGACAGGGATACTTGAATGACTCCCATTGTCGGGCACCGTGTAGGGCTTAGTACCGATTACCCTACATACTTTAGGCAGAGTGGTGGCCAACTCAATAACAACACAGGATATCTACCAGACACCGCTTATGTGCGGACAAATAACCCGGTTTGATCTATTCCCGAGAGCAAGCGATGACTCTTGAGACACGAGGTCACCTGATAGCAGACATATAAGTCTTCCCGTCATCGTCCAACCCCTCATTCTCCAAAACACACCCATCGCAAGTATCGTAACCAAAATGTCGACTGCAACAAAGATTCTAACAGCACAATGTCACTGCAAATCAGTGCACTTTAATATCACCATCCCTGTAACATCCCTCCCCCTGTCAGTCCACCTCTGCCACTGCAACATCTGCCGTCACCAACATGGAACCCTCTGTGTCTTCCATGCCCAGCTTCCATCCGGCGTAAGGCCAGATTTCATAGCACCATCGAGCAAGGCAAATATAACTCCCTATATCCGGCCCGGGTCGCCAGCAAAGAGATACTTCTGCAGTACATGTGGTTGCCAGATTGGCGGTGAATTTATCGAAAATGGTGACTGGGTGATCTCAACGGCCATCTTCGACGCCAACCGCAATGATACGGGGATCTGGGATATCAAAAGACATATACATACCGAGCCTACGCTGGATGGTGGGTTAGCGGAGTGGTTACCACGAACTGGCGAGAAGGAGATGACAGTGTGGAATCCGCCAGACGACCCAATCGATCATCCGCAAGAAACCGATGGAAAACTACTCGCGCAATGCGACTGCGGAGGTGTATCATTCCATATCTCCCGCCCAACACAGGAAATCCTCGACGACCCAGAGATGAGACGCAAGTGGGTATCCCCCGTCGATGAGTCGAAATGGATCGCCTGTCTGGATGCCTGCGACACATGCCGACTCACAGACGGGGCTCATGTGATAGGCTGGACGTTTATCCCGAAGAAACTCATCACGCCGGCGATTCCGGATGATCTACTCCTCGGTTCGTCCAAGGGCTATGTCTCCAGCAAGGAAGTGCGGAGGACGTTCTGCGGTACTTGTGGTGCGACGGTCTTTTATGACTGCGATGGACGGGAGGAGATGGTGGACGTGGCGATAGGACTTCTCCGGGCGCCTGAGGGTGCTAAAGCGGAGAACTGGTTGACGTGGAGGACCAAGCGACTGGCCTTCCCGGAGGATGGGATGCGGTATGATCCTGTTTTGACTGAGTCGCTTCGTCGAGGATTCGAGGAGTGGGCGAAGCGGAAGCATGGAGACTTGCTTGATATTACCATTGGATAGAACTGTATGACCTCGAAGTGGGAGGTGTCAATATTAAGTTGCTGAATAGAGAGAGGACTACCACTGGTGGTCTCTCCCTGAAGCTTCGTGATACCTCCTGCTTCCCCTTTTCCCTTGCCCTTCTCTCCATACAGCCCGGACCACTCCTTTTTCTTGGAAGTTATTCGTCAGCGTACTGCTTACCGGTCAACAGCCTTTACGGCTGGACCTGGACCTTGGGATTCGCTCTTATAGATCCTGATCGACGGCTTGATAGTAAATATATTCTTTCGCCCCCAATACCATTGAGTATAACATTGATTCCCATGCTGTTTGCAAATCACTGAAATGATAAAAGTACATCCTATTTATTTCAACTTTGATTCCAAAATATGGGAATGTTAGAGAGGCGACAGCTCTTGACGGAATGGCAGTCAGGCCTAACTGTACTTTAGGCATTGTTCAGAACTTGGCGAGCATTGTACATATAGTGATACCTCAAGCCTAATGTCCCCTACTAGCTGAGGAAGCAGAGAGAATAGAAAGTGAATAGCCTTGAGTATTTAATGTATGTATATTTCTATATTCACCCTCTTAGAGGCATACTAAGTACTCCTGTTCAATCTATAGATTATATTCACTAACTGGGTCTTTAACAGTGAATAGAGATACTTCAATGAGTCCTGTAAGTCCTGGCATCCCTTAGTATAATAGACTGATCTCCCTCTTTCTAACTCTCCTTCTATTCTACATCTTTCCACTTTTCTATTCATTCGTTTCCAGTCTAAGACTCTTTCTAAATCTTTACCTGGTATCCCTCTTCCCTTTGAAGAATTATCGCTCCCCTTTCTACGAAGGTCCCGTGTTTGTAGGGATTTTACCCTATACAATGGAGCACTTCCATAACTGACCATGGATCTTGCTTTGTGGCTGCCGTTATCGCTGTGGTATTAGGCAGTGGCCTGGTAATCGGCCATTCTTCTCTTGTTGGAGAAAAATATAACAAGTAAGAACTCTCAAGTGTTTCGACCGTTCCAGGGTTGAGGATAACTTCGACAACCTTTAGTTCTCCAATTATTAACAGCAACAGCAACAGAAGCAGCAACAATGACAAAATGGCCCGCGTAAGTACTACAGCTTCTAGATATCTTTCTTTCTCAATCAAGTGGCTCGCAAAACACTGCAACTAGGCTAACATGAGTTATTATAGAAACATCACACTTGTTGGGTCTGCGAGGAGCGGGGGCACATGGGCTGGCAGTGTGTCCAGGGAAAGGCGGCGGAGCTGGTGATTCGGCGGAGGCTCGCGGTATGTACATGCCCTGTCGTATACACTTGAAGACACCAGGGAAATCTTCTTACTAACACCTGATGCTGCAGGCACAGATGCCAATTCCAGCAGCCTCGGGGCCAGCGTGGAGGTTTCCGTCGGGGCCGTGGTGGTGGCCTCGCAGAAGTCGATAAACGCCTTCGTGAGAAGATAGAGGCAATCTGTTGCAATCACCACGGTACCAGCGTTTGGCAGTGGTGCCTCTTGCCTTTGATCAGGCAAGATTCATCTTCTGAAGAGCAAATTGGGGAGGACATTTTGACTAACCAAAATAGCCCGCCGCCTCCGGACCCCGCAAGCCAGCTAGGACGCTTGAGAATACACTCCGGATGAAGAATTATGATGGTTAGCGGCCACCCAGCAGGTATGTCGTTCCAACTGGAAACCTGAATATTGCAGAGCAAGTGAGTGCGCAACGATGAACAACAAACCAGGCGATAAGTGGAACTTAGAGGCCTACGACGAGACCACCGAACTCCCATATCCCGAAGACTTTCTGAATTCTTTGCCTTCCTCAGTGAATGCCCTCTTCTCTTAGAAACAAACGGTTTACTCATTACCAAAACAGACAGAGCCCTTGAGTACCTAGAATTCGCCTATGATGGCTCCACGAAAGCCGAGGCGCAAGTCCGCGCACGCCTCGACATAATTCTCGGGTTGGTGCTGGGATTCACCAAGGAAGACGGTAGGATCATAGAAGCAAATTCAGGTCATGGGGCTATACAACCCCATTCTGGAAGACGATCCAGATAAAGTTTCGGGAGAAGCTGCTGCGCGGTCGACTTGACTATGCACTCTGGAGGGTAGTGGCCGCCGCGGTCACCCCGCAGGTAAGTCATTCGAAGTTGAATCTTGCATATCGCAGAGCAAATTGTGGCTAACAATGAACAGCAGCTGCACCCCCTCTTCTCGCCGCCCACGTTTGGCCATGTAAGTGATTGATCTTCGAAATTGGACAGTCCGATTATTGAGTATCGTCTAACTGTGAATTTACAGCGGCCAAACATCGTCCTACCGCCCATTGACCCCATGCACATGTTGCTCCCACCCCGGCCCCCGATCGTCCGCGGTTCGCCGCGTTTTTAACTGTCTCGGAGTTCAGTGGCACGTAGGCTGGATGGGCGGGTGGTGTGCTTAGCACAGCCTGCGTGCTGTTCTCTTTTTGCTGTATGTAGCGGTTGAATGAAGGGACTGGGGGGAGCTCATGGTCAGGGTGAGTTGTCCATGCCCACAGTCCCGAAGGATGGGCAATCACTGATTGGTTGTGTCGTAAAAGCCGCCATCTCTGGCAGCCCTTCACACCCTGTCCATGCTTCCGCCGCCTTCCCGCCCGTACTCGGCCGGCTCGATGATCGCGCGGCAGCCTCGGGCTCCGGTCGAGAGCTACCCGGCAAGATTATTGGCCGGTTGCTCGAGAGGATTGGGATAGCCTCGACGACCTACGACAGATACGCCGTGATCTAACGAAGTTCGCCATGGTCGTGGACAAGCAGATTTTGGGTCTCGATCTGAAGAAGGAGCGCACGGCGTTTCAGCCGATTGTGTGGCATATTCCACATAGGAACGAGGGGCAGGAAATGCTCCAGGTGTGGTTTTCTGGAAAGGGAAGAGGATGGTTTTGTTTTAAACTTCAATCCGGGATCCTGAGGAAGGGAGAGGCAATCCACTTGTTTTTATATTCTTCTGTCCACACTGGTGTTTCCAGGCCAACTACGTCTTTTCTGCTGCGATTACATTACTCTCGGTGTCTTGCGAGTATACCATCAATTTGCGCTGCTTTGAGTTTTGAATCAATCTGGATTTCATATGAGAGAAATGAACTGTTGTCTCTTCCGCAACAACATGTACGCATGTAAATCTGTGCTCTGCGCCTAGTCGATGTCAAATCTACGATATGGTTCCGGAATATTGGTGAGTATAACCTGCTTGATCGTATAAACGCTCCAGACATAGTCCCTCATTGTGATGCAAATACTCTACACCAGTATTTTGCAGAGGCCTCAGGTGACTGCTGGACATTTTTCGGTCACATTCTAGTGAGTTAACGTCAAGAACTGCGTTTGAAGCTCCTGTTCCATAATAAAGTATTTGTATAGAGGGTTTCACCCTGTCGACCGGAGGCAGAGGTGCTGTGCCAGAGAAGTTGGGGCGGATGATATGCTTGAAGCAACAACCTGCAGTAACGGGTGGATGATAGAAAGGCATCAATCAGCGTTGGCGGCGGGTTCGGGGAGAATAAATAAAGTTGGCAGGAAACTTTACTAGAAAGTCAGTCATTTTAATTCTCAGAGTTGGGTTTCCCTATCATTATAGGCAATGTTCTGTAGGACAAGCTGCCTTTCCTCTACTCTAACGAAGATTATATATCTTTCTTGCCAGGGTGGTAAGGTACAATGATGTTCTTAGGGCTTCGATCATCACCTGAGTCAGCATCCCGATCAGCGATCGGATCTTCATGTACGGAGTAACACGGAGCGCGGAACACGGAAGACCCTCCGTACTCAAATACCGAGATGTAGTAAGTATCCCCATTAGAGAGGGTTAGATAGACAACTTCGAACTAAATGTCTGAAATTTGCAAATGATTTTCCCTAGTGACTTAGATCGACAGGCTTGTTGCTACACGCAGCATATGCAAGCGTTCAGCGGTGGGTCCAACAAACTAACTTCCATCAAGTGGGACTGCATTGTAGATCTTCATAACGGAAGGGCCAACCATTGATGGTGGCCACTCGTTATACGAGGTTTCACGATAGTTTGCCCCAGTTGACTTGTTTTGGGTGGTGGGAGGTCTTTCAAGGTGCGTTTTCGGTCGGTGGCCGATTGGTTTGGATTGCCGAGGTGGTTTTGTTAATTGGCAGTTTTCTTCTGCTTGAAAAGAAAACCATGTGCGATCAATGCCTTTATTATCTCTTGAAGCAGAGGGGAAGATTCGCTGGGGCGTAAATATGTGTAATTAAGGGTTTGTTGAGGCTAAGTCGAACATACATCATCGTCCAAGATCTCCGTAAATTAAATAGTATCTAACAAAGGAAAAAAGGCGGTTGTAATGAAAGAAGTAGGATGATTATCTGCTGAATCGATTTGGCTTCCGTAATGCCTCCTCTGGCTCTGCGGCTTCGTGCGTGATCTCAATAGTCGTTTCTTGGTACACTCCATGGGCCATATTGCCCAGCTCCATGTCGCCTTTCTGGCCTTTGGGTACAATATCTTCCGTCGAGTCGCCTCGGTCATCAAGCACCGTATCGTTGATGCTTTGCAAGCCACGGCGGAGGCGAGACTTTACCCGGGACTTCTTGCTCTCGGGGCCCACAACGGTGGTGCTGACGTGCGTGTTGTACAGATTCGAGCCGGTGTGTGCGTAGTAACGGTCCGACGTGCTGACCTCGGTGTCCATCAGCAGATGCCGGCGGGTCAAGGTGTACACAATGACATCCACAAGTCCGGATAGAGCCATGAGGGCACCGGCGGCGGCAAAGTATTGCTTGCTGGGAACGACATGTCTGGCTGTAGACATTCGCCCCGCCGCCAGAGGAAGGGAGAGAAGGACGTATGCCAGAGGATAAATAACCATGTAAACGACGACTCGGTTCAATCGGTTAAGACTCTCCTGGTGGTTTTGTCGAAGGGCCGCTGCTTGTTTCATCTGACGTCGGAGGTAGAAAAACATGATGCCGTACAGAATGATGGTGCCAAATTCGGAAAGGAAAATAAATACATAGTGCCCCCAAAGCCGCTCATCTTGGGCTTGCGGACTGAGCCAGCACTATTGAGAGTCAGTAAGTCCAATCTCCATCCATCGTCAAGGTAGTCCCTATGAAACTCACCCAGCCGGCCTCCGAAATCACAAACGTCTTCGAGCCATACAATCCCACGGCAATCAATCCGAGCAGAATGATAAAAGCCCAGAGCCCAACGACACACCAGACAAACGTCGTAAACGGTAATTGCCGCCCACGTAGAACAACTGCACAAGTATGTATCGCAATGGCCAACACGAATAGACCACTTCCTGGATCTGCGGTCTGAATCCACCACCCTTGGAGAACACATGCCGCACTGGGGTAATTTACACCGCCACGGGCGACCCAATGCAGGCAGAGCAAGAATGCCGTTGCTTGTTGAATGTCGACGAGAAGGAGGTTATAGATGAGCACGACATATTGATTGTGCGCAAGAGGACGCTTGTAGTAACGCTGCCAGAAAATGAATCGGTACGTTAGGAAGGAAATGAGCGAGAATGTAGCGATCCACGAGCAGAGAGCGACTACTCCTATTGCAATGAAGCCCGCCCGAAGGCTCCCCGTCAGAGGCTCGTCGGCGAACGTCGGCGGCTGAACTACCTGAGAACGAGCGGTGAGGTACGGTTTGTCGCCATTTTCGCTTCGCAACAGTAGCAGCGTTCGAACCAAGCTAGTCATCCTCGTTTATCATCGCCCGTTCAGGGCTGGTCGGTGATGCGGTCGTTGAGAAAGATGCCAGACTGATGGAGTTCGGCGAGTAGGTTCCTGATTCCTAGCATGACAGGTACTCCTGGCTCTAATATGGAATTTTCGACCATGTCAAGACGAAAGCTTTTATTACCTTGGCTTATGCCCAGCTACTTAGACAAGATGGGTCAAGAACTTGGGAGAACCATGGTCTTGAGTTTTCGTTCCGTAACTGTCCAATTCGCTAGACAAGCGAGAAGTGATGCTTTAGGGATGAATCTAGCCTAGGCTATCCTCAAAAGCACCCGTTGAGGGCCACATGGGAGGGGATAGTTCCTTAGTGGTCTAGGAGACAGGACAATACGAGATCCGCAAGAGAGGCAATATGGCTCTGTTGTCTCCACAGGCGATCCACCAAACAGCGGTCTCGAGCCGACGACATTCCAGATACAGTAGATATTAGATAGATAGTGCTATCCGATATGTAGGAACTAAGCCATGTCAATTTTTGCCGGCTGTCTGGGCGCAAAACACGTGGAGTTAGGCTGGGGGTCAAAGCACCCCTTGACCTGCATCTAGGGCAAATTGAGGCGTAAATGGCCTGCGTGGCTGCAAGCATAATGACTTTTCTGGCGAGTATAGGAGCAGACCTCGAGGCGAAGGTCCGCTTTACCATGGGCTGGATCCAACGCAGTGGTAGCCTTATTGATCAGCAAATAGTCCGTGACTCTGTATGGTGCCAGACTGCCAGTAGTGACATCAAAATCTGCGCGGTTGATCACGAGCAAAAGTCAAAACGGGAGATATAGTACCTAGGTACGTAATACCTATGCACGTTTTCCTAGCGAATCGGGTTGAGAATTGGAACCAGCAGTCAGGAAGATCATATCGATCTGCATTACTATTGAATGCAGAGATGATCCTCTCGAATCCTGTTCATTTTCGTGAGACGAATACAGGGACGTTCAAAATCTATCTTTCGAGATCCTGAGGTCTCAAAAGTTCGACCAGACCACATTACGAGCAGGCAATGTGGAGCGGTAGGTTGCCACTTCTTTCTTAAAACAGCTCTGCTTCAGTCAATTTTGGTGTTGCACAGGCCAATGAAGGCAAAAGCTCCTTCAATTTCCGATATCACGCAAGCGTGCTTTTAGAAGCTGTCCTTCGAGAGAACGGAGACAACCACCAGCAAATTAGCAATAGACCTGGCAAGGGTATGACATCCAATGAAGTGCGCTTGAGACAAGAATCATGAAAAGAGGCCAGACGAGAGGCAAGCGGTTCCACTTACTCCATCGGGATAAGGCAATGGAGACACGATAGGTAGATTAGGACAACTAGCGAATCTCCATCGCGCTATTACGCATGTCATTCTTAAATTGCCTCGCCCTCCGGAGTAGTCTATGGAAGATCGACTACGCATAACTGCACCAGTGCCGAAATGGAGTTTCTCCGAAGCTCCAAAGCTTGTGGGTTAGGATTTGATGTGTTTCCGTGGAATCGAACGTTAGGATAGTAGACAAGCAGGGTTCCGGTCAAGGCTCCGTTGAAAGCTTAAACCTGTCCGTATGCCGATCCCCTCCCCTTAATTTCAGTCAGGAGAACTGCATGTTTATCATGGGGAAACAGCTTCAATAATTCCATGATTTGACTGAATACCAACAAATGGCCGCATTCAAGGTAAGCGTCGCGGAGATTCCTAGTTGATCCATCGATCTCATCTGGATCAAGAACGCCTCACGAACAGCGGCGGCGCACTGGCTCAGTTGTGGCGGCTTGGAGGCTGATCTAGCGTATAGCACGCAAAACACATGTTTGTTTAGAGTTTACCTGTGGAAGAGATTTTCGAATGATGATTGATGACCTCGGTCCAGAGAAACCTCTAGAATGGATATCCATTGATCCGGTCGGTAGATACCGTTTCCGCAATAATAAGAGTAAACCAAACTATCTATATCGACTTGGTTCAGGTAGTTAACCTCTCAAATATTTGTCAAATATTTGATGCACTTTCACAATAGCCATAACAAAATCGCTTATGAGAATATGTTTGTTTTGGAATGCTTCTCGATGGTTCCCCCCGTTCGGAAGGTAGCGACCGGAAATTACCACATCTGGCAGCTTCTCGATTGCCTCATGTGTGGTCCAAAGATGACTGAGATCTTGAGAGCCTTCGCTATTGAGATATTTCTGCAGTGCGAATTGCTGATGCTCTCCTTGCCTTAAAATCCGGAAGCTCAACGCCAAGGGCTATCCTTGCATCGGGTGGCAGCTTGGGTCAGAATGTATATTTAGAAACAAGCATACCACACGTGAGACGATTTCCTGTTTTGTCACTGAGCCTCATCGAATGCTTATGGTCTGACAACTGGTAAACGATGTGGAATGTCAGCCTTAACCAGATTTCCATCGATCAAGGTTCGAACTTTGGATCATACCGATCAATGTGGCGTCTGACGGACTGGAGGCCTTACCAAGCGGTCAGATCGTAGGCGTACAAGCAGGCCAGAATAGGCATGGTTATTATTGCTTGGCCATAATGCTCGGTCTAAGGCGTCTCGTTTATCGGGACCTCCATTCATTCAACGGAGTGGTATCATCCGCTCAGTGCACTTTCCCGCAGTTGTGTACTTGAGAAGTATGACAAAAATGTCTCAAAGGATCCACGGTGTCACCCGAACCGGGTGGAAGTTGCTGGAAGAGGGTGAAGCTGTATGTCTCATCGCGGGGTGGACTCAACCTCATCAGATGACCGAACGTTACTCGAACGGGTGTCAGTTGCAGAGTCTTGGATCCCCGCATTTGGCACTCCACTATCATCTGTAGGACCACTGTCGTGTCATGGCAACGATTCCTGCGCCATGTCGATCTCAGTTGCCTAGTAACTTTCTACGGCCAGCTGAGGGGGTGTCTCACTCACATCGATATGCGATTGATCCGGTTTCTGAGGATCGAGCCTTAGGCCTGCCCTTGGGTTATGATGGATTCTTCCAGTGTCTCTCCTCTTCAGCATGGCAAGACGCCTGATCTGGTTGCCAGTATTCGATATGTCATTGCTAATAATAGACAGAGGAGCAGGACAGACTGGGAAAGAGAAGTATATAAAGCTTCACGATCCCAGATACCATAGCCAGGAAGATAGCAACACCAAAGCATCCAACCAGTCAATCTCAAGCTTCTCTATCAAGACAATCACTTTCACAAAGCCACTCGTCCTCTCAAGATGAAGTTCACTACATCCATCTCTCTTCTCTCCCTCTTCCTCTCCTCCGCTCTCGCGGTCCCGACCCCAGAGAACGAGGCCAGAGCTGCGATTGCCGTCTCCGTCTCCTACGACCCGCGCTACGACAATGGCGGCAGTTCGATGAACGAAGTCTCCTGCTCCGACGGCGTCAACGGCCTCGTGACCAAGTGGCCTACCTTCGGCAGCGTCCCCGGCTTCGCTCGCATCGGTGGCGCCCCCACAATCCCGGGCTGGAACAGCCCCAACTGCGGAAAATGCTACAAGCTGCAATATAACCAAAACACAATCTACGTTACGGCGATTGATGCCGCACCTGGCGGTTTCAACATTGCTACGAGTGCGATGGACCAGTTGACGAACGGAATGGCGGTGGAGTTGGGTAGGGTGCAGGCAACGTACGAGGAGGCCGATCCGTCCCACTGTGCCTCTGGTGTATAGATGGAACATTGGCTGCAGGGAAGACAGGGGGACAGATCAAGTGGTTTTTCACCACTGCATGTGCATAATGGCTTGGCTTTCAAGGCCTCTTTCAATCCTTAGACTTGTTGATTTATGTTTATATACAATCCTTTAATGTCATCAGAGTGAAGATTCATACAATCTATGTATATGTACGTTCTAGGGCATTAGTCATCAAGATATCACCTCCAACATCTCTTCCACTCGCCCAAACTTATCTCGAACTTTCCCCTTCTGCTGCCCCCGCTCCCGCTCTGCCTTGTCGATGCGTTCCCAGTCCTGCCAGGTTGTTGGCCGTAGCCCGCGCTTCTCCGCTTCGGGCCGTACACCGTCCCAGCCGAGACCGGTGCTGTTGGCGGGCCCATTCAACAATGATCCTTTGCCTGCTTGACTCGCCTTGTCCGCAGCCAGAGTGTCAGCGGTGGTAAACGCATCGGTCATGGTTGTGGCGATGACACCAGTTGGGCCACGCTTGACCCAACCCGCACAGTAGAGCCCAGGCAGATGAGAGATCAGCGAGCCGTCGGGTAGTCGCTCATTACCTCCTGCAGTGGTAGGGACGGTAATTCTACCGAAGCCGTCGTTGGGGAGCACACCGCGATCAGAATCGAACTGGATGCCTAGATCCTCCAACCCTGGTAGAGGGAGGGATTTGTACCCGACACTGCGGAAGAAAGTGTTGGCAGGTATGTCGACTTGCGCCCGCTTCCCGCTTGAGAGGTACTTTGGTGTAACCTTGGCACTAGGTGTGTGAGGATCGCTCGGATCCAGTTCATTGCGGGAGAACCCGACGGACGAGAGGCGGTAGGGATGGACAGGCGACCAATTCAGGCATTCCGGAGAAAGAAGGAAATCTAAAGACCATGACTTGGTCGCAGTATTGGGGTCATTGGCCGATCCCTTTGCCAGCAGCTGCATTAATCTTTTTTGTGCCCGAGGAAGCGTAGATATAATGTCGTCTGGAGGAAAGAGGTCTCGAGGAATTGGATCAAACGACACAGAAGGCAGCTGAAGAAGCTCTCGGAGCTCCTTGATCGTAAAAGCGGCCTAGGGGCAAATTAGCTTTGCATACTACAGAGGAACTTGTCAAACGTACTTGCAACGGCCCGCGACGGCCTACAACTCGAACACGCTTGATCTTGCTCTTGACCAACTCCTCCACCGCGTACTCTGCGATATCTGTTCTTCGTAGAGCATTGATATCCGATAACAGTATCCTTGCGACGTCTAAGGCAACGTTTCCCTGGCCAACAATCACAGCATCCTCACCGGCTGTAAGATCCGGTGCGAGATCACGGTGCTCCGGGAGGCCATTGTACCACCCCACAAACTCTCGCGCGGAGTACACATTCCGAAGTGCATCCTCACCAGGTATACCCAGCTTCTTATCTTTCGGCGCCCCGTATGCGAACAGAATGGCGTCGTAATGTGGTTTCAGCGCTTGGAGAGGGAGATTTGTGCCGAGTTCGACGTTGCCGATAAAGTTGAACCTCGGAGATGCTGCAACTTCGGTAAACTTTTCCTCGCAGTTCTATTGACGAAATGAAATCAGCATGGTGTCCACAGATGTGCTTAAAGGCATTGAGCGTACCTTGACTTCCGGGTGGTCCGGCGCAACTCCGTATCGTGCCAGGCCAAAGGGGACCGGCAATTTCTCATACATATCCACCACGGCATCATCAACTTTAGATAGCAGTCTATAGGCTGCATAAAATCCAGCTGGTCCTGACCCTACAATGGCAACGCGAAACGGACGATCGGCCTGTATAGTCTGGCTCTGGTGACGGCGCTGGATTGTCAATTGCGCCAGTCGCTGACCGTGTGGACGGTATAGCGACGTGTAACTAATTTTTGCGCTGCATTGGGCGCAAAAATAAGGAGCGCGTTTGAGATTCATCGTTATTCAATGGGGATATCCATTAGAAAGTCGGATTCTTAAAATAGACAATAGAAAACTAGTCGTCAAGCTATGACTCCATTTCGTTCCGAGGCCCGCACGTGACGCTTATCAGTCGGTTGCCGCGCCGACTATCGCCAGTGTTGATGCTCCACCCGATTGGGAGCTGATTTCGATGGGGCCCGATCTCTGATGATGATTATCACCTAGAGTAGACTAATATCTTGATGACAGTCTCCTCTTCTCCTCGTGCATTCTTCCCGTCCCATGGTTCCGCGCGTGCTTCTCGAACCACATCCCCATCGTACCTTGCATACTCATTTTGGTTGAACAACCCCCCAACATTCCTTCCTGTCTGGGTCATTCAACGCCCACATTCCACTCCTCGCGTGGATGCGCCGATAAGCATCATCCATTGCGGCCATGGGGAGATCATTGCCTCCATTCCTTTACGGTCCTCCCTCCTCGCAAGGCTTCTATGGTCCAACGGATCGTCCATTCAATCCAAAGGCCGTGACGCAGGCGAGCTGGACTCGTCCGAAGCCAAAACCTAAGCAGAAAGGACCTTATGTTAGCTTCAACAGACACCCCGACTCGGTAAGTAATTCTTGAACTGCTCTCCATGGGGCACACGTGCTGATTTATGCTCGATCAATAGTATTCGAACTTTCCTGATGGAGCGTCCCGCTGGACTCCCATGAGCCCCAGCACAAAGGGGAGAGTGTTCTATGGTCGAAAGGTACAGCTTGGTCTGCGTGTGCTGGCTTTACTCGGCGCTCTAGGCTCGCTCTTTTGTGCCATTGTCATCAGGAATGTTGCTATCACTATCATTTGGGTCGTTCGAGTCGGGGTGAGTCCACAAATATGATGGGGTCGCGAGTTTAGCTAATGTGTGTGCAGCCTATCGTTGCCGTTCTTCATACCCTCTATGGAATCTACCACCTATGTCGCTCGCCTGTCAGCAGACCGGCTGGATCACAGGCCAGTTACATGGTCTTTGCGGCAACGCTTGACCTTGGCTTGGTTCCATACTATGTCTTCTCCGCATACATCGCGTACAAGCAGATCACCAACAATGCCTACCACTGGAGCACTCTGCTGAGCGCGGACGCTGGTATCACGGACAAGATCGCTCATTCCACTTTCATCCTTAGCATTGTCAACGGAAGCTTTCATTTAATCTCTCTGTGCATTTCCGTTTGGTTGGCTTTAATATTCCGGCAGATCTCCCAGCTGCCACCAGATCTGAACCCTCTCGAAGACAATCTGACTGCTCGTCGTCATAAACGAAACAAGTCGGAAATCAACGAAAAGCATCTCAGCCAGTCTACTGTTGCATCAGCCACGTCTATGGAAGAACCCCTTATTGGCCCTGCTCGGCAAGTGCCATTCATGCACACCCGCAACCAGTCCTCAGAAGATGGCTCGAGTCGGTTTTCCGTTATTAACGAGAAGAGGCGATCACAACAATCGATGTACAGTGACAGGGTTGTCCCACCCGTTCCGCCTGTCCCTCAACACTCCTTCCTGGCGCAGCATGACCAGCAAGCATCGGTGCAATCGCCCTTGGCAGATTCTCATAACGACCACGCTCAGCAAGTCTCTCGTGATCTTCCTGACAGAGCTCAATGCGTGAGCCCTGACTCGGACAACTGGATTGTCTACCCTTCTCGGTCACCCTCACCTGCAGAGGCTGGTTTGAATGAGAACATAGCCCGTCGAGAACCCTCGTCTGCCTACAGTCAAGCGGAGAGCCTTATCTCGGCAGGTAGCAGCTTCAAGGACTGGCTTACTTCCGCCCAGCGCTACGAAATGCACCTTAACGAGGCAATCTCGGAGGACGTCCGCGGCGAGTACGAGTCGCTAGCTCTCCACGAACACTATGCGAATGACGAGGACATTCATGATATCCCTCAGACACGATTCTACGACAACGCCGAGCAAGACATTGGCGACCACAACATCAATATCTTCCTGGACCACAACGACCGCGAGAGACAGTTCTCCGCATCCCTCCAGGTCAACCCTCTAGCCCTCAACCCTCCCACCC
>JAAAPX010000253.1:0-27652 GCA_012656285.1 Aspergillus fumigatiaffinis | reverse complement strand
AAACAACTGTTTTAGACGCGCAAATAGACTTGCTGTAGTCTCAATATGGAGGGTAAGAGTGCGTAACACAGTATTGACGGAGGTGGAATTTGATGTTGTCTGAGATAAAAAGTGACAAGAAAAGAAAAGAAAAGAAATATTGCCAGAAATGAGGCAGTTCTTTCCTAAGACAAGAGAGTTATGACGGGAAACCCACTGATGTAACCTTCGACAGCGGACGGGCTTAATTATTAAGGATTTCTTGGATTTCTTGGTAACCTTCCATCATCATCTCCCAACTTGCCCAGCAAAGCGGCGATGCTCGCTTTGTCCTTTGATGATTCGATCCCGGGAAAGCCTGAGCCCCAACGTCCATTAGTTCTTACTCCGTACTATTGACTAACACGGTTACAATCTGCGATGCCAAGGGCCTTCCCGCCGTACAGCTTCAATTTCCAGAGAGATCAGAGAACCATCATGTCATCATTCATCCATCACCCATAAACTTCCTCGCCTAAGAACAGAGATCGGATCAATTGAAAATTTATCTGATTACCCATGAAATCACATTTGGCCTCTTCCAACTCCACGTGCGGTACGATAGAGTCTCATTGCCCTATAGGATTCCTTGCCTACGAGGAGGCGCAGCAATCAGCCCTCCATGAGCCTCAGCCTCCATAGTTTAAGCCATGTTGCTCACCCAAAACCTGCGATTGAGAGAATCAATGGCTATTGGAGCGGATGAATCTGCCCATTTGAAGTGGAATCCGGACGCACGAACTTGTCAGGCTTCCACAAGGCTTCTTCAGTCCGAACACAGACAGTGTTTGACAGCTTTGACAGTGTTGACAAAGGATGATTGGGAACAGCAACGTTTGCAGGTCTTTTAGGCTTGTTCAATGTGATAGACTGTGCAAGCACATAAGACTACGGAAATAGAGCAATCTATCTGGAGTTTGACTACTGTTGCCCGCCTCGACTGAAGTGAGCTGTCGGCTTCTTTACCCAAATGATCTAGATATTCTGCAGTAAGATCCAAGGCCCCGATCTTCGATTTTGCGCTGCAGATTTCACTCCTGCTTCGGCTTTGAGAGAGGACGGTAGACAGGGTCCCACATCTGTATCCGAATCCACTCCTCCAGGTCGTCATCGTTGGTGGGAATGCCTTCTTCCTGGGCATGCCCTTCTTCCACCGCCGTCTTGATCACCGCCTTGGCAATATCGACACTGATTTCTCTGACCTCCTCCACATCGGGTAGGAGAGGCTTGTTGGGATCTTGAAGCGCAGGTGATCGAGCTGCTAGCGCTTTGGCCGCAGCGACCAGCATCTTGTCTGACAGGACGCGCGCCCGAGACAAGACGGCTCCAAGGCCAATTCCGGGGAAACAGGTTGAATTATTGCATTCCGCTGTAGGGTTTTCCAATGAGTCATGTCATGTCCTGCAAACTTTTGACAATCTGTACTTACCAATCTCATACTTTGCCCCGTTGCGATCAACTGGTGGGAAGGGACTCCCAGTCGCTATCAACGCTCGACCATCCGTCCACTCGTTGAGATCCTTGGGCTGTGCCTCATGCAGCCGAGTAGGATTACTCAATGGAAATACGATTGGACTGTGGACATGCTTGGCCATTTCTCGGATTATCTCTTCTGTGAAAGCATTTGGCTTTGTGGATGTCCCAATCAGCACATGGGGCTTGACTCTTTTCACTACAGATAGCAGATCTCTCTCCCCATCAGACCATTCATCATCGCTGCGCGCAAAAGGCTTTTGTGCCGGCGTCAATTGGTCACCTAAGGACTTCACTAGCAATGCTGGCTTGTCCAAACACCTGGAAAAGGTTCAGCAAGTTGCAAAGGGGCACAGCATCAATTTTCCGCAAGGCTTACCAGATTTGCTTTGCCGCTTCGTCCTTTGATTTATGGGTCTCCGTCACGATTGTATCAGCAATTTGCTGTGCAATACCAGTTCCAGCAGAACCGGAACCAAAGATGACGATGCGCACGTCCTGCAATTTGACATCACTGACATGCAAAGCGGCCATTAATGCTGCTAGAGTGACACACCCGGTTCCTTGGATATCATCATTGAAGCAGGCCATGTGGGGTCGAAATTCGTCGAGAAGTCTTTTGGCATTATGAAGGCCAAAGTCTTCACTGCGAAGGGACGTCAGTCGCTTGGCTTGCCTTTCAAATTGCTCGTGGAGACGTCTACTCACAAATGAATGTATGCTTTGGGGAAAAGCTTCCTAGCAGTGTTGACGAATTTATTCACAAATTGATCATACTCCTTTCCTCTAGCTCGGGGTTGTCGAAGGCCGAGGTAAAGCTCATCGTCAAGCAATTTTTGATTCTGCAGCCAGTGTCAGCACGTAACGCTCCTGTTGATGTCTCGGAACCCTACATCTGTACCACAGTCCAGAACTACTGGAAGCTGCCGACTTGGATGGATTCCCGCGCAAATAGTCGTGATTACCAACTTGGCGACGGATATCAGGATAGCACCAACCCCTTGGTCGCCAATTCCGAGAATCTGTAGTCGACCCTGTCAGACTCGTGCATGAAGTAGCAGTGAGAATGGAAAAGATCGTAAGTACCTCTTCGCCATCGCTGACGACGATGTAATCAACATCCTCACCGCGACCGAAATTGGACAGGCACTCTTCAACTGCGTCCTGGTCATTGATATTTAGGAAGCAGCCTTCTGGTCTCCTGAACAAACGCGAGTAGTTTTGAATGGCGTCACCCTCGGTTGGTGTGTAGATGACGCTGAACATCTCTTTCAAATGAGTTTGTAGCAACTAACAGAACATTAGTCGCCGAGGAGAATTTCGAGCCCAATGGTCAACCGTGGACACAGGAAAAAATTTTCTCGAATCTCTGCTCTACCCTTTAATCATAAACAAAAGTACTTACTTTGAAATACAAGACTTCATTTTGCATCTTCATGCTGGCCATAAAAGTGTTCTTTGCTAGGTCATCCGCTCGGCTACTATACTGTTCATATGCACGTTGGACTTGTTCCTCAAGCGTCTGCGTATTCGGCGGCACTAAGCCGTGCAGCTTGAAATTCTTTCGCTCCTCTTCAGTGAAGGCAGAGCCCTTGTTGAAGGTGGGATTATGTATGACACTCATCCCCTGGACGGGCTACATCAGTATGCCGTCCATTGACTACTCCGCATAATGGAGAATTGTCTCTTCCTCACCTCATATGGACATTCCAGCGGCCCCGAAGCTGCTCGAGGCAAATGACTGAACTTGGAAGGCTTTGTGGATGTCGACATTCTGCGTGCAATTGATCGTATACGCGGACTATGCTTAGACAGAAGAGGAGGGTTCAGACGGAGGCTGATCATAGCAAGAACGGATCGACGTAAGTAATAGGTGTCGTCCAGATTCAAATTAAACTTACAGGGAAATACTAGCAGACACTTGTTGTCGCTAAATCAAGCACTGTTTATAATTTTTGCGATGACTTTCTGGTGGGGTCACAAACTGGGATAATAGTGGCATGACGTATGGGTGGATGTATTCGGGTCTCGACAAGAATCATGCTATCCTACCTACAATTCGAAGCAAGAGGTATGCCTTCAGTGTCTAAATGGCCCAGCTACATATCCTGACTGGGACTTCCTCAAGTGCAAACAATTTGATAAGATTTATTGAAGCATTGAACCATAAGACATGTTGTTACCATGCAGTGACGTAAAGCATCAGTACCTATCAAGTCAGCTGTGCCTTGAAAGCCTTTTCGAACATCTGACTGAAAATCCCTCCCAGTTCCAGTATTTGAAAAGAAAATTTAGGATACCTTAGTGAAATGAGACGAACTTTACAACATCCTTATTTGGCTACTACAGCTCCTCGTTAGTTGTTACCCCTGCTAGTACATCATATCATGTAGATGCTTATCTTTATCTCTGATCATTAAAGGCACGTGATGATAAGATTGCAGATTAAACATCTGACTAAGCTGACAATAAGCGAGAAACTGTCACCCGCAAGATTTTCCCTCTCTTTCGCAGCAAACTGCGGACTGGGACAATCCTGATCAACTGTTCAGCTCATGCTGCTGGAGATTATCTTGCTCAATTTCATAGAATCAACCACTGAGAATGAATTCAGCGATTTGATTATATGAGATTCCTGGATATGATTGAAATGATTCCAAATATTCTCTCATTGCGAACCCGGCGGAGGAAGGATAACTAACCTGCATTTTATCACACAGCAGCAGTCACGAAACACCATGATATATACTGTTTGATTTTTTGGCGACTGTACGACCCCGAGTCTACACAATATCATACCGGCGCAACTTTACAATCCAGCTGTCCGAGTCTCCCTTCTCTATCCATCCGCGAGGACCAGGATAGGGCGTTTGACATGCTCTCACGGACCCTTCTTGTCGAAGGACAGTCACCACACGTCACGTTTTGTGACTGTGACCGACTGGAGCTGGTTTGTAAGAGCTCGTTTCGAGTTCTCTCATGATCTGAAAGTTGCCAGAGGAAGTTACAGGGCCTTCATAGTTCATGTTTGCTCGCGTTTTCTACATTCTACGAGAGCATGACTCCTTGCGCACCTACATCTTAAATTACCGAGCATAAACGTATTAGTCTTGATAGAGATATAATACATAAGGACAGGCATGTCGTATATGTCTAGTGTTGTTTCGGCTTGTTGCAAGTAGAGAAAAGAATAATAGAATTAAACAGCGGTACAGGTCACAGCTTGCTCTTCGCCTCATCATCAATGACCTTCACCACTACTTTACCCCAGGTTTCTCTGCTTCCGAGAGCCTGCAAGGCTCTGGGCACACTCTCCAATCCCACAAAACTTTCGTCTGTGAAGGCTGTCCCCCTAAACTTACCTTGAGCCACCAGATCGAAGATTCCCCTCCAGACGACGCCTACCGTCTCCTTCTCAAACTTGGCGTACTGGCCCCAGTGCAACCCGACAAGACTGACGTTCTTCAGCAGCACCCGGTTCAGCGCGACCTTCTCGATCTTCCCGGCCGCAAACCCGATCACCAGCAACCGCGCATTCCACGCCACGCACTTGAGACTGGCATCGATCATGCCAACCGGATCATACACGATGTCCACGCCAGCCTTCCCATTCCCTGTGCGGTGCTGCGCGCACAACTTCTTCACCTCCTCAGGCCACTTCTGATTGCGGTAGTCGATGACATAGTCCGCCCCAAACTCCCGAGCGACCTGTCTCTTGCGCTCCGTCCCCGCAGTCGCAATCACAGTCGCCCCCTTAGCCTTGGCAATCTGCACCGCGGCCAGCCCGACTCCACCCGCCGCCGCATGCACAAGGACCCAGTCACCCGGCTGCACATTGGCCCGATGCACCAGACCGCCGTACGAGGTCGGCGCTGTCACAAACAAGCCGGCGGCATCCTCGAAGCTCCAGCCAGCGGGGACGGGGAGCAGCGACGCCTCAGGCGCGAGCGCGTGCGTGGCGTAGGCGCCCTGCGTCGCGCCAAACACCCGGTCCCCGACCTTGAACTGGGTCTTCTTCTGGCCGGTTGGCACAGCGAGGATCGTGCCGGCGAACTCGGCGCCTCCGATCCAGGGGAGTGGCGGCTGGTGCTGGTATTTCCCCTGGATCTGTAGCAGGTCGAAGAAATTGGTTCCTGCCGAGTGGACCTCAATCAAGTACTTGTCTGGTGAGGGGGATGGGGTAGGCAATTCGGTGACCCGGAGGTCGAGAGGACCCTGTTTGAGACTTGCCGTTAGAAACGAATTCTTTGATAAAGAATCTTGAACAGAAGCGGATCTCAACGTACTTTGACGTACTCTTTGACCTGAATGGCTCTCATGTTGATCAACCGGGAAAGTCAATCAATCGCAAACTCTTCCGCGTAAAAGACGTCCACGATTTAAGAAGAGGTAGGTGGATGATATACTCTTCTATATATTACTCGATAGACTCAGTGGAAAATGCCTAAAGAGAGCAGATGCACAGGAAGTGCAAGCTGCAAGCTAGAAGCTGTGGACGTTGTAGATTTCCCCGCGATTACGAACGAGCCGAGGTCAGTTTCGGATAACTGACCGAGCAGATCTGCATGTTTGCTGCTGGCTTTTTCTCTGCACAGGTTGCCCCCGCAAGGACATCAATCTCTTCCGACGATAAATTTAATATCTCTATGGAAAAAGAAATAATTCCAACCAATGTGGCTGCTTATCATTGCAGTTTCAATTCCTCGGTGAGTTGGCCAAAATACAGGAGAGCATCCAAAAGGGGTGTAAAAGAGACGGCTTTGACCCATTGTTTTTGGAATAATCAAAAAATTGCCACCCCGTACATAATTTGTTCAGTACATTCACTTTCATGCAAAACATAATACGCCCGTAAAGACATCAGATATAAAGCCATAACACCCCCTTAACTCCAAGTTTGACAATCACTCCAAGAAAATACAGCACCCTAAAGTTTGGTATATAGACCGATTGCTGCGACTTGTTGAGACGGACCCATTAGAGAGACAAAGAAGACAAGATCAGAATGGAAGACGAAAAGCAATAGTAGAAGAAGAAGTATTCAATTAGCATGACCAGCATGCGCAGAGACAAAGTGAAGGGTCATTGAAAGAAGAAGGGAAGAAGGATTACAAAGATCAAGTGTCTCGGCCTTGATTCTAAAATTCAATGCTCGGTGGCCTGTGTAGAAGAGGATCTGGGCCAGGGTAGGAATACATCGGTCCGCACATCATAGGATTTTGCTCATGAGGGAAGAATTGTGACGGCGGAGTCATGAGGCCATTGGAATGATGGCTTGACATCTTTGAGGGTAGCGACGCCTTCCTGTCAGCAAAATTTGCAACCTCAGGTCGTTCGGCTCCTGAATTAAGCGCCGTGGTGTCAGGCGTATATTGAAGAGACATAACCCGTTTCCATGACTTGACTCCGTCGAAGTTTTCGGACACCTGATGTTGAGAAGGGCCAGAATAGTTGGGCGAATATACGGAGAAGTCAACCTGTGAGTGCCGTGCTTGCATCGCAGGGTCCACGGGACTCGTCGACGGAGGGCTTGGAGGAGCAGGAGGATAAAAGTGAACTGGCGGAGGTTGAGAGATGGCTCCCGGAGGCAGCGGGTACCAATGAGGGACGGTCCACTGAATAGGTGCTGTTGCCGCCGTTGTAGACACTTGCTCCGGCATGCAAGATTCGGTGGTGACGGCAAATGGGGTGCCGCTAAAAGCATGCGTCATTGTGGATGTCGCGTTGACAAATACTGTGTCCATCCCCGGCGAGATGTGGCGCTGATGGAAAGCATTGGAGCCTGACATAGCTACGGGAGAGCCATTGTGAGAGGTATGATGATCCGACGGGCTTGGAGAGGGCTGTTGGCCAGACAGTAGAGGCCAGGTAGTGGACATAGTCTGATCATCGACGAAAATTGGACCTGAAGTTCCCCGTGATGGCGCGTATACCCCGTGGCTCATATACCACTCAGGGTCTGTAGCTGGAAAAGTTCTCACAGCTGGCTGCTGGTTAGCATGCAATGGAGTCCTGGGAGAGACAGATGATGTCTGTGTCTTTGGAGATGCTCCATCGATTCCACTGTCGCCGTCGGTGGTTTTGAGCTGGCCATCGGGAGACTTCTTCCGTGTTTGCCGTGATGGCTTTGTGACGCGCCACTTCTTCAGTCTGCTCCGAAGCTGAGTTTCACTATACGGGACATCAATTAGCACATGGAATATTGCTTGTGCTTCCCGTACTTATCTCACCTTGGGTTGAAGTTGTCTGAGCGAATCTTCTTGATGACTTGTTTGAGAGGCCATTCTTCCTCTTTGTACAGCTTGGCAATCAAGGCTTTCTTCTTCTCCCATACGTCTGACGGAATCGAAGTCTTCATTCTCTCTGAAGGGCAAAGAAAGAGGCGGACAAGAGTTGGAGGATGTCAAGCAATAATGATGTGTGGTGTAAGATACGGTAGTAGAAGGAGGTCAACAAGTACACAGAGATCACTCAGGATGGAATTCAGTATGGAAAGTACCGCAAGTGTAGTTGGGAGTATCGATCGCCGAACAAAAAAAGGAACGTGAAGAAATATCTAAAGGAAGAGAACTTGCCCTGTGCGAGACCGGGGAATCTATATGTAATAATGCAACTATAAGGTAGAATCAGATAGGTACTAGATACGTATACCGTACTATGCCGGCCGGAGTCGAGAAAGGATCGACGGTGCTGCGGAGTGACAAGGGCACTCGTGCCGGCCCAATGCCACTCGGCGATCATCTGGATGGCCTATGATACTAGTCAATGTCCACTCCCCGAGGACTCCAAAGTCCACACTTCAAGCATAAAATCATGATTGGCAGGTTGAATCGCGCAGTGGATTCCGGTTTAGCGTTAGGGACCAGGAATTGCTGCAGTCCATTGTCTCGGGTCATGTCAGTCAGGCACTCGCCTCGTCTCCCCCCGTGACTGAGGTACTTTTCGGAGGCTTGGAGTGGAGTTGGAGCTAGTTAACGACCGGAGTAGATAGGTAAATCGGTACGGTGATAGAGTGATAACGCAATTGATCGAATTAATTGATTCATCTATCTACCTAGGAAATACTGTACCTATTACCATGGTGCTAGGTGCATGTCTCCAAAGGTCAGGGAAGCTTGAGTGTCGATCCTTGGGTTGAGCAGACAAGTGCCGTTTTGATTGGGCTGGATGGAGTGTTATTTTACTGGGTGAACTTCTCCAACTCCAATTCGCCATCGTGATTCCCTGTAAAGTCAATGACTTGTAACTGTATGTATGTAAAATCTACCGTAGATACCTAGGCAGGTATACTTCCATCAAAGGGCCTCTTCGCTTCGGAATTAAGTGTCCATATGATAAAACACTCGATCCGGCCGAAGCTATCTACCATGTACCTCCCTCTCTATAGTCAACCAGACCTTGTTATTTGCTAGGGGTTCTCTCTCTTCATTCCGTTTTTGGCCGGATCTTTATCTGTATTTTTCATCCTTTTTTTGACCTTGGGAATAATGAGGTCCACGAGAATCATAGACTCATAGGCAGATATGGATCTAGTGTCGCCTGTCCACTATCGGTTGGTCCAGCATATCCATGACAAAGACTTGGTACCGTATGTACGATAAACGATTGATTATTGGAAAGTAGCCTTGCAGATATCCACCTCCAGATTAGCACCTATCTACTTTTCATTTCCGTTGCTTTTTCTCTTTTATCCGTTCCTGGTCTAGCATACCGATCTCATTGGGCTGCTTGGTCTTAGTCTCGTCAATAGTTCCAAACCTCCAATGCATCGTTCATGTCAAGGTCGGCCCCTCTCCGGAGTCTGGCTTCGCTCGAGGTTCTCTTTTCTTTTTTCTCATTTTCGCCTTTCGTCATGATTTCAGTGAGTGCTTACAAAGATACCAGCTTCTGCCTTCAGAAGTCCGATAACCTGAGGTGCACCAGTCTTGCTAACGATTCATGGCCAGGTAACTAACGGATAGTCATAAAGATGCGATAGCTAGTCTCGGACAATGACGATGCCCATGGTCACTTTTCCTGCCAGTAGACGATGACTCCTTTGCTCTGTAGTGTACGACTTCATACCTGTAGGCACGTGTTGTCCATTATAGCTCTCTCACTCAGAAACTAAACCTTCTTGAGTGCTTGGCGCAGTTGTCGTAATGCCTAAATGGGAAAGCGAAGATGGGGCTGGACCGTGGAAGAAAGAATATCTAGAGATAAAACGAGGCAAATATGCATCTGACACTATCTTGAGACTAAGGTACGGAGTACATACATATACTAGGGCAAGATCCCTTTCTAAAGTAGAAAAGTATCTGTTGTCCAACCATGATCCAGCTACCCATAACTCTGTAATTATTCTGGAGAAGACCCAGATCTTGACTTACGTACAGGTTGAATCTTCTTTTTAGGTTTAAGCAAGGAAAAGGTACAGATCATCTTGCATGGCTTTGGTATTATTATTTCTTGCGTGATAAGGAGAGTTGCTTGGACCGCACTTTGGTATGTTCTCCATAACGCTCTGACTTCTTACACAAAAGAATGATGGTTCTTTACAGGCATCACTTCATTGGTTTTTGCCCGTGATCAATGTCTGTACGTAAAACATAGATACTTGAAAAGCTTGCGAGACGTATAATCACCTCACATTGTCCCTTTTCGTAGTGTACATAAGTACTCCTTTTCTTCTTCCATACTACTAGTATATGCATATGAATCCGTTCCTGGCAGATTTTCTTTGTCTCTGCATCATCGACTCTTGCCGGTTCCTCGCTGTATAGTACGAGGCAATTTATGGCAAGTTCTCTCGAGTACAAAGAGTGAGATGCATGACAGACGACGATCTACTTCAGATCAACCCCACGCTTTCCTTTTCCCTCCTGGGGCCTTTTCCTCCGTTTCTGTTTTCTGTTTCTTCGTCCATCTTTGATGATCATTGCATCACCACAGTTTACTGTCTGTTCATCAGGCATGAGATGCTATGAGCCTTGATTGCGTAGATGATTACTTTGGGCAGTCAAGACAGCAATTGCTCTTATTCTCACATCGCTTTCCTCTTCTCTCCCTCATGTCCTTTGCCCGACATGTGGGGTGAGATTGGCCTTCAGCACTCCATCTGATGGCGGGAAGGGTCTCATCAAACAGTTGTGACCGTTGAAACCTTGTCATTCCATTGGGCAGCGGTCTTTTTCTGGTTGTTGGCGCGGATGTGATATAATTCTTGATGACGATGTCTCAACGAATGTGGTGAAGTGCCTCGGGGAAATGCCTCCTACTCCGTAGCTTTATGACTCGTCTAATCTGGAACTGATGTCTCGGCCAAGCAGGATCTGCAATCGCAAATCACGCTTACCACACGCCAAAGCGAAATAGCGTGCAGACTAAACTACCTAGTCTCTGCGGAATGCAAATAGATACCATCAGCTGAAATTGATAAACACTTTTTCATTATTCTAAGCAGCTGGTATCTACCTAGAAGCACTGTAGGTCAATAGAGACAAAGATACCCTTCGTCTTAGCTTCCATGCACCATATCAGTATCTGGTTGACTGTACGAAATCAGCGAAATGCCCAGAATGGAAAACCCTTGCCAATGTCCACTATGATCTAAGGCTCGGATGTGAAGGATCCATCGGATCTAGAAATAGAGATTGACTCCGGTGAATAATAGGCAAGTAGAAGGTCCGAAATAGGCGCTATTCCCTCTACATTACTGCTCACTAGTCACGGGTTTCATCACTACTGGACTACGAGGTAAGTAGCCTGACTAAGTGGGCTGTTACTTTCTCTCAAGGTACTTCCTTGCAATCCACTTGTCAGTTTGGAATTAATTATATGGATGGACCCCCGCGGATATTCACTCATGCTTGTTGTTTGAATAGCTGTTTGTATGACTATGATGCTCCGAAGGTGCTTGAGACTTATTGCTGATTGGTCAGTAGTGTGTCTTATCCTGCTTGAGTGCTCATAGCGCATCTCTAATAGGTAAGTAGGGGTTGAGCGTTGCTCTGTTGTTTCAATGACAAGGCAACCGCATTGCCCTGAATCACTCTCCGCAACGGAGTAATCTCGGACGACACTGGAGAGAGGTTGATCTAATCGCAACATAGCCCCTCTATTTGCTGTTTAGCTCCTCCATGAAACTCAACGGACACGGATGATACCTACTACCATGAAGTGTGATGTATTTAGTTGCTATCATAATGGCTGGAATCGACGATCAGATACTGTCCTCGTGTGCGAACATGGACGGGATACATGATACAGCTCTTCCAATATAGCTTGATATATCCTCCTTCACCTGTACGTCAGTCCCAGGAATGATATTAATAACTGATTAAAATGCACCTGTGGGGAGTTTGCAGGAAGCAACGACGGTTTCAGGGCCAGAGAAAACTCAACAGCCTCGTAATCACCTGTCGGCATCTGCTCGGCTCGGCAGTTGAAGTGACCTAGTGAAATCCTACAGGTTGACAAGCCTATTGTAGCGGATGATCCGCATCCCCCCAATCAATGGCTGACGGCACGCTGGCTGGAATGACAAGTTTGCTGCTGGACTGTCGAGACTGTGGCCGAAATTGGTATATGCAGAGGATTCGGAAAAGATGACCCTGGGTAGAATAATGGCGAGCACCACATATGAAGGTCGGTAATAGAGGTGACAAATTGGGGCCGCGACAAGGGTGCATGTGTCGCAATGCTGACCCTGTATGGAAAGGACAATTGAGGCTGTCTACTCCGTACCTAAGGCAGCGATCTGGCCAGGCCCCTGACTAAGGGAGCATCCACAGTAGAGATATCGAATGAATATGTTTGGCTGATTTTGCTTGCCCCATTGCTGTTCTAGACAAACGGATGTATGACCGAGACACTTATCTGGGCTGCAAGTGAGCGGTCCCTACCTTGTTTCTGACTCTTTGAATTGATGTCTACTCCCGAGGCTGATCACAAGCAGATCAGTAGGCTGCAATCACTCGGATTTGGAGCACTTCTGGCCCTACTGTCTGTCGGCTGTCAGAGCCGAAGATCTTAAAACCCCTCAAACTCCCTTGTTCGATCATTGATCACCATGATTTCCAAGGTTCCAACTTCTCTTCCTCGGTCGCTATACTGCATTTGTTGTCATATCCGATCCCTGTTGAAACCGTTAAACCTTAGTCTACTCCATGGCAGGACTGGCTTAGATAGAATCCATCGGGATCAACTGCTCTACATGGCGTCTATTGTCCAGTCGCAGTGGCCAGTACCCATTTCAGCCTGCCGCTTATTGATAATCCGAGTCAGCCCGAGTAGATTCGAGACCCTTGTCTCTACTGACTAGTCTCCCCTCTCCGCCTCTCGGCCATACCCCGATAAGAGGATGACAATGATCGAAAGTGCGGAGACCATGCTGACTTAAGGTTTAAGACAGGCATATATAGTTCCTCGTTGCTTGTGGGTCCCATTTACCGCTCATTGAACAGACAACCCTGTTTGGGACGCTTCTGTTCTCTCGACAAGAATTCCGAACTTCCGACGGGTTCAAATTCACATCCCGTTGTACCTTGGAACGTTGGAATGTTTCACATGGCATAGACATAGATCCGACCGAGCTTCCACAATTGCTGTGTCCTGCAAACGTCCCCCAAATATGATGAGACATGGGGAGGTCTGGTTCACTCGGGGGTTTTTCCTGAATAAGTGAGCGGGATTTACGCGCGGGGTTTTCCCTCGAGGTCTCCCATACTGACTGAGAGAGTCAGTATTCCATTGCCCCGAGTGTTCCGACTTTGGTTCCCAGACCTTATTGCTGCGAAGCTGCGATCCTGCGGATCAGTGGGGCCCTCGCCTCGCCTCGTGGTCGACAGTAGTTGGAGACCACGGACATTGCTACCTGAATAGTCACCAATGACTCCAAATCTGACTCAGAACCTACTCAGTACTGAAACAAATTAGACTTTGCAGGCATTCGTGGTTCAACATCGCTTCGGTAGTTTTGTATATGCCAACTCCCGCTTGCCTTCTTCCATCTCCAAAGCTGCAATATCACGCAATCTGAAGAACTGTATTACGGGACCACCGTAAGGTATTTTTTCGTCCTGTTTTGTGACCATACAGGACAGAGTCAACCGGTTCCCTTCCACACTTCTTCAGTTATCAAGATGGAACAATTACTTCACTATCTGGTCCACGTGCCATCCTAAAATCAATCAGCTCCACATTTTGGAAGTCTCCCCGTTTGAGTTGTCATTCTTCTCCTCCTATGAGCCTATTCAGGAATTGATCACCTCGGCCTCACATGCCTTGTGGCCATGTCAGTTAACCGTTTTGGTAGTTTTGGGGATCGTTTTGGGGGTTGGTGTAGAGCCTGTAGGGCTGCTAGTGGCGCTATTTGGCTCTCCCACTAAGGAGTGGTCAATACAGTTAGGTGAAGCACAAGCAATGGATCAGACAGTTGAGTTGAAACTGTCTTCTGTGAAGTTTGCTTGCTGATAGGGACTTTGCTTGCGTTTGTATCCCTTGTAAGAGATAGTAGCATAAGTTGACGTCCAAGCATCAGAGCAGTGCTTGCCTCAGGTTTGCGCCAACTGCGCTTGACAAAGACATTGTAAGGTTTTATCAATCAGAAAAATTGTCTCCTACCTAGCGATAATCGTCATTTTTAGCAAAGCTACTCATTGATCTGCTACTTAGGCCGACGACCTTCTGCTAGTCTATTGAACTTACGTGCTTAGCTAAATATTATGCTTCTGCCTGCTTCGTCGAACTCAAAGTCTGTTCTGTTTATGAAACGGCAGACCATTGCTATTTTTACACTTCTGCCAATACCCTCATTATTTATATTGCTGCACCTATATACAACCAAAAGTATTTCCCGCCAGTCTCATGATGACTGCGTCACTCAACTTGCGCCTTGTTAATGAAGCGCGCAGAAGGCATGCAAGGCTGTAAGTATCATGTACCTCTCTCCTTACGGTATGCACCCCAGGCCTTCAGGGTTAGACTAACGCTGATCTTCAGCTGAAGGCACTAATTTGCTGCAATCATTGGCCGAATCGCAGCGAAAATGTCGAGAACTCGAGTTGACAGCCAGGCGTAACTATGTCTTCCCCGCGTCCAGCTGTCCTGTACATTCCAATTGCCCAGATTCGGCAAATGGGCTACAACGAATTGTTGAGGCAAGGTACATAATTCCCGCCCTTCTCCTTTGAAATGTCAACAAATCCTACCGCAAACTTTTGGCAATGAAGGCACATTTCGGTATCTTGCTATCGATCGCCAGTCTGGCTACGGCCACTGCCTCAGCGGGCTGTGGAAAGCCATTGCCCGAGCATCAGGGTGCCGGAGGACACTATCCGACGGAATTCACCACATCAGATGGCACTCTTCGGTCCTATATCATCCACATTCCGTCCAACTATGACGAGAATAGAGCAGTCCCACTTATCTTCTCTTTCCATGGGAGGTCGAAAACTGCCGAAAGTCAGGAGCAGCTTTCGCAATTCAGCAATGAAGCGTGGAATCCGGATGCGATTGCGGTTTATCCCCAGGGTCTTGATGTACGTGCCTCGAACTCGCCCTACGTGGTCGTTAATCAATGTACACACAGAACCAATGGCAAGGAGACCCAGCTTCTTCTGGAGTCGACGACGTGGCATTCACCATGGAAATGCTCGACCACTTCGAGGAAAGATACTGCATCGATTCTTCTCGCGTCTATGCCGCCGGTAAATCAAACGGCGGGGGCTTCACAAATCTCCTAGCCTGCGATGGCACGGCATCCAAACGTATTGCGGCATTTGCCCCCGTTTCAGGTGCATACTACCAGGACGTACCCGAGGACGCCTGCGATGCCGAAACAGTGCCGATCGAATGTAATCCCGGACGGTGTCCAATCCCGATCATCGAGTTCCACGGCACGGCCGACACAACAATTCCTTACAATGGAGGTGGTAGACGCGGAGAGTGCTTACCCTCTGTACCACATTTCGTCCGGGAGTGGGCTAAGAGGGACGGACTCGGGCTGCACAATCAAACTACAAGCCTTTACGACGGTAATGTCCTGGAATATCAGTACGGCTCGGAAGAGGCCTTGGGAACTGTAACTCATTATCGGATTGAGGGACTGGGTCATGATTGGCCTAGCGTAAATCCGAACAGTGATAATCCCGATGGGACTTTTCTGGATGCGACTCCCATTATCATGGACTTTTTCAGTCGCTGGACTTTGTGATAGTCTTGGGATCACATGGATCCGAGCTACCAATTCAATCAGATCATGGATGTTTTGCTTCAGGAGATAGCTCGAGATTCACAGGCCGTGGAGAGTATTCATTCGTCTCATAATAATAAGCACATCGACGATCCAACTGATCTAGAGGGCTAACTAAAACGACTGTTCCCACCATCACCTATGCTTTCCCTGCCTAATGCACACAGGACGCCTTTTAAACCGCGTATCTGTTCTCTAGTCCACGTCATTCGACGACTTTTGTTTCAAGCATACGCGTCCAGGTATCCAAATCTGGGACGCGACAAATCAATACACATTATGACACAAATACCACATCATACACCGGGGAGCATGTAATAACAAAAAAGAAGAAAGAAAAAAAAAAAATAAATAAATAAAAAAATAAAAAACACAATAGTAATACAGGCAGGGCTGACCGATCCTCGCAGTCAGCCCATACATGCAGTCCAACGAGTAGAAATCAAGCGAGGCCCGCAGAGCCTGCAAATTAGCGACGTCTCTTGCTGAGGCGGTGCTCTTTGCCCTTCTTGGACTTCTTCTTTGTCTTATCGGGGGGCAGAACAAGAGGTTCATCCTTCATGTTCCATTCCATGAAGCGCAGGAGATAGTCGTCGATATGACCGGGTTGAGGCTCGACGTCTAGTGTCTCATCCACAGCATGGATCTGCGGCGTGGTGATGAGCTGCGCGCCAGGTGTTTCCGCTTCCTCTGGACCAGTGGCCAACGGAGTGCCCACCTGACCGGGTGTATGCGAAATGCTGCGATCCCCGAAGTCATCGTCGTCAGCCTGCTCCATCTCCTTCTGGGCGTTCTTGGCCGCATCGATATCCTCCTTGTCCTCGGCCTGCTCGAAGACCCGAGAGCCACCCGTGGCAACCCGGCTGGATAGGACGCGGTCCATGGCGGCGCTGGCTTCATCCTGTGCCTCCGCTTCCTCACCGATCATGTCACGGACATCCAGCTTGGTGAAGTAGTCTGTAGTGAATTCACCCTCCTGGATGACGACATCATCTAGCATTCTCTTCTGGTTTGCCTTGCGGAGGATGTTTGATTCAATCGTATACTCCGAGACGAACCGGTAGATGTGGACGTCGCGCGTTTGTCCAATACGGTGGCACCGATCTTGGCATTGCTTGTCCATGGCCGGGTTCCAGTCAAGATCGTAGAAGATCACAGTATCAGCGCCCGTCAGGTTGATACCCAAGCCGCCGGATCGGCTGGATAGAATGAACACTAGGATGCGATCGTCGTTGTTGAAGCGGTCGGTCAGAATCTGGCGCTGCTCCACTTTGGTTGTACCGTCTAGTCGCAAATACCGGTGCCCATGGATGTTGAGGAACTGCTCCAGAATGTCAAGCATTTTGGTCATCTGCGTGAATATCAAGGCTCGGTGACCACCGGTTTTAAGATCCCGTAGCAACTTATCGAGCCTTTGCAGTTTCCCACAGTCATATTGCAACAGCCTCTTGTCTGGAAAAGCGATTGAAAGACGCATCTGGGCCTCGTGGAACGGATCATAAGGGGGGAAACGCTCCTTTTCGGTCAAGTAACGGGTTTCAATCGGAGTCAAAGCTGCTTCTGTGATACCAGAGGCAACTGCAGCCGGCGTAACACAGGCGAAATGTCTGACGTAACCATCCATGGCTTGGGACCGCTCTTCGATGGACAAAATCATCGATGCGAGAACGGACGATCGATTCGACAACCACTCCGCGAGAGACTGCGTTTGGGGACGACCACCCAGAGTTGGCTTCTGCTTGCTATCCGCAGTGAGAAATTCGATGAGACTCGTTCCATACACTGGTCGACGGCCATGGCGCTTCGATTCGAAGTAGAGACACCGTTCCAATTCCGCCATCCTGCGTTTTCTGGCATCGTTCTCCAATGCCTCGAGCGTGGACTGCACCGTAGACCCGTCGAACATCATCTGCCAATTTGTGCGCTTGTACTGACGTTCCCGGAGCATGTTGAAGGGTCCGTAAGCCATTAGCCTAGTACTATCGTCTGCCAACCTTCGTGAGATATCTTCTCTCGAGATAGGAACCAGGTTGAGAAAGTCCAAATCCAGCTTCGTGAGGGGATGTTCATAGAGCAACCGCCGCCGAACGAGTTGTTCCTTGCTCGCATATTCGGTGGCCACGGAATGAGGCATCACAAATGACGTCGATATCTGCCGAGTCTCAAAGAGATCCGGGTGGTTGCAAACCTTCCGCAGCTGCATCAGACAGTTGATAATAGAGAGGTAATTGCCAGAGGCAAGAGTTTCTTTGGTTTGGGCCATGGACATAAACCCATCGTATAAGAACCTCTGCCTTTTCGAAAGTCGGCAATAAACGACGTGCTCGTACTTTGCTGGCATCTGCTTCTCGACGTCGGCTTTGAGGCGGCGCAAGATGTAAGGACGTAAGATGGTATGGAGTTTCGTAACCACTCGTTTTGTCTCATCATCCATTGTTTCTCTGCCATGCTCCAAGATTTGCTCTACAGGGCGGCGGAACCATTCAGAAAAGTTTCTGAGATCGGCAAATCCCTCAATGCCAGTCCCGTCACCATCAGAAGGCATCAAGAAGAAGAGGAGGGACCATAGTTCGGTGAGATTGTTCTGGAGCGGTGTACCTGTAAGAAGCAGCCGTGCGCGGGTCCGAAAAGTAAGCAGTGTCTGCCACTTTTGAGAGCGGAAGTTCTTGATATTATGAGCTTCATCAAGAACCATATAATGCCAATTTCTTCTTTTCAGAACCTGCTGGTCCTGCAGCACCAGTTGATAAGAAGTGATCAATACATTCCAGCTCGTATCGTCGGTCCAACCCTTGCGCTTCTGCCTGCGTTCCTCTATGCTGCCATAGTAAGTCATGATCTTGAAACCAGGACACCATTTCTTGAATTCCATCTCCCAATTAAGAATCACACTCGTTGGAACGACAACCAAATGTGGACCCCAAACCTCATGTTCCACGGCTAGGTGTGCAAGTAAAGCAATTGTCTGAATAGTCTTGCCAAGACCCATTTCATCGGCAAGAATACCGTTGATGTGGTTGTTGTAGAGTCCAGCAAGCCAGTCCAACCCATAATGCTGATACTCTCGCAGAGTTCCCCGGAGTAGATGCGGTATCGGCGTCTTCAACCCAGGAGCGGGGGATTCACTTGGCTGAGGCGGCTTTTCCCCGGGCACGTCGAAAGAAGAAACAGACTCGGGTTCAGAGGGTTTTGTTGCAAGCGTACCAGGAGATGCTTCGCTAGATGCCCCTCCATTCTGGCGAAGATCTTGCTCATCCAAGTTATTGATCGAAGGGGGAGACTGCTGGCGATGATCTTCTTTCATCGCATCATCCCGTGTGTCAATAGCAACCGGATCTTCAAGAGGGGCTGAATCTTCGAGGGGTGCTGGACCTTCGGGAGGAGCAGCAGCAGCCATGTCGGTATCGACCACTTCAGCTTGCCCAGCTTGCTTTTCATCAGGAGTTTCGGTTACAGGAGAAACCTCGGCCGTTGCCTGAGAGATAGACCCCGAGTTCGAAGGACCATTCGGAACAAGAGAAACTTCATCTGCATCCTCCAGTTCCTCATCGTCGTCCTCGTCGGCTGAAACGGATTGCCCGTCATCGTCGAAACCAGGGCCATCTTCATGATTCAGATTAGCTAAAGAATCATCACCTTCTTCATCGTCAAAGTGGTGAGCATCATTCAGCACGCGATCTTTTGATGAGAAGAATCCTAATAGCCCCGGCCCATCATCGCTTTCCTCATCCGAGTCTGTGTCGTCGGCATCTCCATCCTCATCACTATCGCCCATATCATCATCCATGTCCGTAGATTCGTCTTCGCTATCATCAAGGAGCATTGGATCGACTTCGTCCAGTTCAATCTGCTCCAGCGGCGTTCCGCCCTGAGAATCGGTGACGTCCTCCATTTTCTGAGGTATATGTGAGGTATGTGTGCCATCGGAAGACTGGCTATTGTCGGAAGCCACAGATTCACGGTCTGAAACCAAAGTGGATTGGGGCAAATCAGCATACTTCTGCCGGAGCTCCTCCGCTGTCAAACCCTCATCATCGTCAACTTCGTCTCCATCCTCAGTTTCCGAATCCGTAGAAGACATGTTGCTTTCATCCTCTTCCTCGTCGCTGGAAGTTACATCCGTTCCACTCTCTTCAGCATCTGTTGAATCAGGGAAATCGCTGCCAGTCTCTCCAAGAATTTCCAGACGCCTTTTCTCGAACAGCATGGTAGATTGTTTGATTGCGCGATCTAGAGCCCGCTGGTCCTCCACTTTCCGCTCTTCCTCCCAGCGTGCTAGACGCATCCGATCAATCTCCGCCCGGGCCAAGTCGAACATTTTCTGAAGATCCTTAGCCAGTTGCTTGCGCTTTCCGCGCACTTCTTCCTGTTGTTCTTTAATAATATCCTCGGGGCGCTTATTGCGCTTCCTCCACGCGTCAGCACACCACTGAGCAAGAAGTCTCGCTGTATTGCGATGGCGTCGGTGCTCCTGGTCAAGAAGCTTCTTGAAGTACAAGGCATGAGCGACGAGGTGGTCTTGATGCGAATATTGTTGCGGTGGTTCTTCCTGTTGCTCCGGTAAGTATGCGGAACATACTTCAGGGCTCAGAAGACCGCCAGGCTCCGTGGATTCCAAGACTCGACATCTCTTCCGAGCTTCCTCGAGTGCTGCCTCGGGCGTAAGGACTGCACCATCTTCTATTCTGCCTTCCCGGCTCTCAAGCCATTCCCTGAAAGAATTATATTTCCGGGGAGGAACCACATGGGAAGGATGCTGAAATCCAATAACAGGCTTCTTGACTTTAATTCGCAGCCTCGGCACCCGCTGACCCTGTTCGTCTCCTAATTCAGTCTCACCCCCGAAATCATTCCTCAACTCATCAATTCCGATTGTCGGCGTTGAAGTGACATTCGAGGGGGACCGGTTCGATCGTGCCTTGTTCGAAGTAGGGCCATTAGGGACTGAAGTAGCTGAACTTTGAGATCTCGTCCGTGAAGGTGTTTGCCTGGGTGCTGGTGATCGTGAGATACGGCGGCGCCTGGCACTTGCGCCCCTTGGAGTCGCAGTCCTCGGCGATCCAGTCGTCAAGTTGCCACTAGTATGTTTCCCATTTATACCCGACTGGGACACGCTCACGGACAGGGGCGACGAAGCGACGACCTTCCCACCACCGGAAAGGTTCTTATTTACGGTAGATTTCTGCGCTGCACGCGTTTTTCGCTTGTCTGACGGAGGCTGCAGCTCAAGGGGAATCGCATTGACTCGGGAAGACCTGCGCTTCCCATCCTGCAGGAATGAGGTCGGCCCATCGACACCCACTTTCTTCCAGGGAGGCGACGGTGGTCGCGGTGTTGAACGGCGCGAATTGTCTGGTCCTGCAAGCTTTCGTCTCTTGGACGGAGGCCCCTCGGTCGGATCGGTTGGGACTCCATTTTCCTTGGACTCGGATGGGATTAAATCGCGATTCTCGGAATCAGTTGAATCGCCTAGAGCAGAGGTATTCAATGATTTGTCTTCATTCTCAACATTCACGCGTTCATCGTTGTGGTGTGATAGACCATTCAAGCTTCCGTCTTGCATGTCTTGTTACCACGGACGACAGGGGCCCTCTTTGCGGCTGACCCCAGTTTTCCCAACGAGGACGCGGTCGGACGGGATAAATTTAACATCAATAGATAGGTATGAACTGGTAGAGATGCCACAAAAAGTTTGGCATAATTATCGGCACGATAGCGTGGCTGGTAGTTGAAAAAGCACCTTGATCGACAAAATGTATGAAGGAGTGGTTTTTTCATCTGGTGACGAAGAGTACGAGGAGACGTGTATGTAAGCGCGCCGTGGTCGCTGGCAGCTGGTTGCCTGAGGCGGTAAGGCTCCCTCACTATCGCTTCCGCAAACCTCCAATTTATCCGAACCCCGTCATTGCACCTCCACGCCCTTTGAGTGAGCGTATTTGCCATTCCTTTGCTCTCAAACTCACCAATTCGGCGTCTTAACACAGCAAAACTGTAAGGATCCATCTCCGCGTCTATCTCAATGTCGATTTCTACGGCTTTTTAACCGTCGCTAAGAGTCACGCAGATGCTGTCCTCGCGGATTTTGACCCGGCGCCTGCCCCAGGTTGCTGCTCGCTTTACCGCTCCGCGCGCCTCGTTCTCACAAGTCCGGGGCCTTTCTGCAGCTGAGATTGATGATCCTTTGCAGGTATGTCGTTTATCGCGCCCCGGGTGCTGAATCTTTCCCCAATTGACACCTTCGGTCCGCTTCTAGAACGGAGGTTATCAGAACCCCCCTCGTGTGAAGCGTGCTTTCAGAGACCCCTACGGCGACTGGTGGGATAAGCAGGAGAGAAGGAACTTTGGCGAGCCCGTTCACGAGGAGAATGAAATCCTCGGCGTCTTCAGTCCCGAGCAATATACCCATGTCACACCCCGCAAAGGCCTGTTCCAGATTGGAGCGTTCATCGCAACCTTCCTTACTCTCTGTGGTGTCGTGAGCCTGTACTACCCTGACAAGCCCAGCGTCCCAAAGACTTATCCCAGCGGCTTGGAGAAGGAACTTGGAGGTGCGAGTGCTGTTCCGGTACGTTTATGAATCCTGTCTTGGCACTGGTGGCATGAGAATTGTACTGACATTGATATGCAGGCTCGCAAGGCCGGTGAGGACTCTTGGTAGTGGTTTGATTTCATATTGTGTAAATACTACAGTGCAGTTTTTCTTTTACGGTTTCAATCAAAGGTCTGATTGTCAATTCATATAAGGGCGGAAGGACAATTATGTGCCTCAATCGTTGCGGGATGGAGCAATTGCTTATACTGCCAGCTTTTTAAGACCCGGGGTTCCCTGCCCTATGTGGGATAAGACATCTGTGCTATGTCGATGTCGATCATTGACTTGCAGTTGTCCATAATGTAGCACATCCTGAACCAAAGCAGACCAAAACTGCAACGGATTGTGCCATCGAGAGAACAGGACGATGGATGGAGATCAGGTTCCTAGGGCGTCAAGCTACTCCAGAGGCATCGACAACTTCCCTCGACTGATAAAACTCTAAATCGGAATAAAGAGCAGATAGAGACCGCTGTGGGACACCATACTGAAGTATGTACCTAGGGCAGAGTATTGCATGTACCATTATAGCTGCGTTCATATTATGTGCGCCTCAACAATTAACAGAGTGTGATTCAATAAGCGGTCAAAAATAACCATTGTAGGAAATTAAAGATACTTAGCTCGCGAGCAAGGCCGGCGCTTTGCTGAGTGGTGCGACACTGTTCGAGGCTCTTGGGCAGAAGGGCCACACTATAACTACGTCAGTTGATCGGGAAGCTTTGTGTTTCAGGTGCAACAAAAACATTCGTCCCGCACCCCTTTCTTAAACAAACCCATCTTTGTTCTTGAAGGGTCAACCCCTCACTCTCATCCCGTATTCCTGATTCTGCGAATCGACCCTTCATTTCGCGGTTTATGAAAGTTGATTTGACTCAGTACGCGCTGGCTAGTGGTTTGGTCGTAAATCCTCTATCCATGGTCTCCGCACCTTCCCCTCTCATTGAGCGCTGTTGAATTTTGAAATAGTGAGAGAGGGAGAAAAAGAGAGAAAGAGAGAGAAACGAAATCTCCTCATGTCGACATCATCCACTCAGTCCCGAGGCATCAACCGACGGATTAACAGTCTTCAGAATGAAGTTCGTCATTCCCGCAATCTGTCCGCATCGCGCAGGCGCCCGGTGAACTCTTCGGCCGCCTACAGTTATGCTCTACGAGTCGCGTATCTCACCTATCTTTTGAATCCTCGTTCTCGTCGCATACAGAATGTCTCTGCCGCTCCGCAGCCGCGCCCGAAACGGGCGTCAACCTCCTTCCATGATTTGATGAGCGATTTCTCGCTGGTTAGAGATTCGAAGAGCACGAGGTTTCCCAATGGCTTCGTGTCTGAGCTTGAGAAGAGGCTGACAGGGGTTCTTATGGGAAAGGAGAGAAGGAAGGAATATCAGGATCACCTGGTCGTTAGGACATTCGCCGCGTTTCTCAACACTTTGAAAGATCAGTCATTCAAGAAGCGGATGGAGAAGGACCGCCGAGCGGAGGATCTTGTCCTTATTTTCTACTCAAATGCGACAAAAGAGCTGAGTAAAGGGAAAGATTCAGATGACGATAGTTGGAAATTCATGGTGGACAGACATGTCGCCCTTTTCGTTCGACTGTTTGCGCTGATCCTGAAAGACCATGACTGGGACAAGGACCGGCCTGAGCTGGCAAACAGGTTATCAGTTCTAGAGAACAAACTTCTTTCCCAAGACCATGATCTTATGCAAGCGAGCGGGCCGACAGCGACGGTTGAGACCACAACTTCCCTCAGCTACGATGTTAGAGACATGCCTCTCGTGCAGCATGTCGCGAAGATATTCGGCATAAGTACCCACCAGGCCCAATCCGACATTGACAAGAACAGAGGCGTATGGACCGGAAAGTCAGCCCTCCAGGACTTGAAAACTTATCAGGCTCACCTGAACCTCCAAACGCGGAAGACGTTATCCAGGGAAGATTTTGATAACGAGGAAGCTTATGAACACTGGAAAAAGAGCGAGGGCCCGGATTTGTCGCAAATGATGCTGGCAATCGTACAGTCAAATCCAGAGCTCGCAAAAAGTACGCCAGGCGGTGCACTCCCGCAGTTCAATGCGAATGCCGCTGACCAGAGCAACGATCCAAACGTTGCACCGCTATCTCGAACAATGTCTGACCGGCCGGTCTCCTATGTGATTGACCAACCTATCGACCTGAGTTCTCTGTCGTTGTCAGACGACCCCAATAATAATTCTGAGGAATCTGATACGTACACTTTCATACCGGCGGACCCAAGGTCAATGTACAAATTCATTCTGGCTCTGACACTGAGTCACGACCTAAAGGATCGCGAGATCGAAGCTACGGCAGCTACTTCGGAAACACCGTCAATGAAACTACTCTCAAAACAGTCCACAGAACTGCTGAATGAAATATGCCTTCGCTGGCGAATACCTAGCTTTTCTAGGGTCGTATTGTTCCTGGACATCATAAGAACAAAGTTCGTGGACAACGAGATTGATCTTGACACACTTGATTCTGCCTTTACGTTTGTTAAAGAAACACCTCCGTCAGAGGGCAAGAAACGACAAAGTTTTATGGCCTCTGTTATATTTGACAGGAGCAAATGGACAATCCAGGATCTTCTGTTGATGCAAGAGCTGCTATCCTCCCTCCACGAAGCTTTACTCCGCGAACTGTACGATGTAATGATGGATTGTTTTGAAGCTAAGCCTCGTCCTATTGGCCCGGTGATGTACGTCTTGGAGAACCACATACAGCTCGACCCGAACTACACCGAAGACTTGGAAGATATCGATCGGTTCCGCTCCTATGTGCAGGACGGGCTCGCGCAAAAGGCAACTGAGAAGTACCAAGAACTTTTAGGACAGATTGTCCCAGTGGAGGCAGAAACCTGGGAGCCACACCACGTCATCCAGCTCGGCGATGCCATCATGAAACTCGCACAGAAGATACGGAAGCGATATCGAAATAATCCGGAAATTATGGGGTAAGAGGCTAATCCTCAAGTAGCGCACTCTTCAAGACTGACAGATCTTAGGGTAAATCCTTATAACATTCTACTTACAAACATACTCCCTATATTTGCGGAAGATGCGCATGAGATGGTTGTCAGGATCGTGGAACAAGCCAAATCGAGAGGGGAGGATGTTGAGCTGGAAGATGGCTTTGACTTGTATAAACAACTGACAGCGACGCGCCGGCTCTTCGTAGAGGCCTTTCCTGAGTAAGATCCCGTTCATCGTTGTGGTGTATTTGTTGCTAACGCTGGGACAGTGTCACTTTCCCTTTCCACGTGGAAAGTCTTCTGGAAGACTTTGTATGGCGCTGGATTCGCTTAACTGATCAGAAAGTCATGGACTGGGTTGAACACGCAGTTAGACAGGATCCCTTCACTGTCCGGGCCGGTGACTGGACAGATGTGGTTCCTGAAGACTACCGACACAGCGTATCGGTGATCGACATATTCCGCTCCTTCAATCAAGTGGTTGAACAGATGATTCAACTTGGGTGGGATGATGACTTACAGTACGCAAAATTTATGACTGCCCTTTCTAAGTCTATCGGGAAGGGTGTGGCACGATACTGCGAATGTTTGGAACAAATGTTTTCGAGAGAAATGGATCGGCTATCCCCTGATCAAGAGGCAGCCATGAATCAGACTACTCAGGAAAAGATAATGCAAATGGCGAAGGAAGCATGGACAAGCAAGGAAAAAATTGAGCCTTTCCAATTTTTCCCGGAGGTAAGCTTGCGATATGATCCAGAGTGCGTCGCCTGGTCCCGGGTATCTGACCAAGAATTATAGTCTCTCGTCAAACTGAATAATATCGAATATGCCCTCTCGCAACTCGACAGGCTTGAGCGTGAGATCAATGTCGACGGATGTGCGGAAGTGATTGCACAGCACGCGGGCCCGCAGCTACAGAAAATCCGCAGATCAACAACCTACGTTTTCACAATCAAGGTCGTGGAGGCCGAAGATCTCAAAGCCTGTGACATGAATGGCAGCAGTGATCCTTACGTTGTTCTCACAGATGAGTATCAGAAGCGAATTGCTAAGACTCGAATCATCTACAACAACCTGAACCCACGGTGGGATGATGCTGTCGACATAACAACACAAGGACCACTAAATATCATAGCGACCATCTGGGACTGGGATGCAGTTGGTGATCACGACTATGTTGGTCGCACTTCGATCAAACTTGATCCCGTGCATTTCAGTGATTTTCTTCCGAGGGAGTACTGGCTCGATCTAGACACCCAGGGCAGATTGCTACTCCGTGTCAGCATGGAAGGGGAGCGCGATGACATCCAGTTCTATTTCGGCAAAGCGTTTCGGACATTAAAACGTACCGAAAGAGATATGACTCGCAAGATCACCGAAAAGGTAAGTCATCCTTCCATAGCCGACCGACGGGTCTTCAGGACATTGACCATTCTTCCAGCTTTCTGCGTACATCAGTCATTGCTTGTCTCGACGAACCCTCAAATCCCTGTTGTCTAGAGGTCTCAGCATCTCTAGTGTGTCTAACTTCCTGAGCCGGAATCGCCCGCAGAACGCTACAACGGCACCATCTGCTATAGAAGTGGAGAATGCGCTCAAACCACTTTTTGACTATTTTAACGATAACTTTGCAATCATGAACAAAACCCTCACATCTGAAGCAATGAAGATGGTCATGGCGCGTCTGTGGAAAGAGGTTCTTGCCACCATCGAAGGCTTGCTCGTTCCTCCGTTGTCGGATAAACCTTCTCATCAAAAACCTCTTACGATGCAAGAAGTCGACATTGTGTCGCGTTGGCTTGTACTTCTCTTGAATTTCTTCCATGCGGTTGATGAGGAAACTGGTGAAGCCCACGGCGTCGCGCTTGATATTCTGAAATCACCCAAGTACCATGAGATCCAGACACTGAACTTTTTCTATTTTGAACCCACGGAGAGCTTGATCCGTACGTCTGAGCGCATGGCATCAGCGACGATATCACGGCAGCAAGTGAGTAAGAACCGAGTGTCAGCGCCACCACATATCGGATCTGGAGGAACTGGCAGTATCCTTGGGGTGCCGAACACGCGGCGGGTCAAGAGCATCATGCTGTCGCGCAATCTCGGCACAATGAAAAAGATGAAAGAGGAGAGAAGGCGTGAGGCTCAGGCAGAACCGAATGATGATATGATTTTACGGATCCTCCGTATGAGACCAGAAGCCGCTGGATATCTACGTGATCGAAGCCGTCAAAAGGAAAGGCTCGCAGCTGCAGCTGCAGCGGATGCTATCGTGAAGCAAAGCCTCATGGCAGGAATGGGTGGAAGAATGGCGGGCACTCTTGGACGAAGATGACTTGGGGGG
>JAAAPX010000252.1:0-28402 GCA_012656285.1 Aspergillus fumigatiaffinis | reverse complement strand
GGTTGTGTTGTGGTTAGCTTAGGTTGCGGGTGCGGAGGGGGATTTGATTCTGACGGTTTGTTAGACATTCTCATGGAGTGTTCTATGGTGATGAGATGGATGAGATGAGGATGAGGATGAGGATGAATGAGGGTGGTGGAGGTGAGTGGATGAGGGGATATGGTAATATTGGTATGCTATGTTCTATTTCTATTTGCTTTCTTGCTATGCAGTAGTAATCCAATGTGTTTTATTATATTAGTTATCTGGATGCTATTACTGTGGGAAAAGGTGTAGTTGTGTATTATGGCTCTTGGACTGTTGGAGAATATACTCCAGAGTAGTCCCCGTCTCCACATTAACCTCGGCAGTTATGTCAGTACACAGTTGGAGTAGCAGAGCATACATTCCTCATACATATTGCTGATGGAGATGATTGCGGCCATTCATGAGTAAGTACTGGAGTACACGTGTCGTTGTACAGTAATCTCATTCTACGTACGGCGTATCTCAGCTGAAGAAGATCAAGAACGCCATCGATTCGCTCGTTTGGCCGAGATTATCTTCTTACTCTTTATGGACGCTGGATATTCGGCCAGAAGACCGAGGCTGACGGCTGAATAAATAATTGGAGATCCCCATTCCCCATTCCCCGCACTTTGCCATCTCCCTTCTTCCCTTGCTGTATCACAACAATACCTCTCTATCGTCAAGACAATTACTCATATTCAAGATGACTTCAATACGTGTTGTGCCATCTGCCGCCAACAGAGCCCTCAATCTCCTCCGCACAGTGCAATACACCCATCCTCCCTCCTGTCCCTGCCACTCCAACCCCAATCACCACCATCACCTGCAATCCAACCATGTTCGCCGTCTGGCCACCCCCGTAGATCCCTCACGCCAGAAAGAGTATGCCTTTGAGATGGCCGCCTCGAGTATTCGCTTCGGACCTGGCGCGACTCGGGAAGTCGGCATGGATTTCGCCAATATGAAGGCCAAGCGCGTGTGTATCGTGACCGACCAGAACGTGGCCAAGCTGGATGCCATGAAACAGGCGGTGGAGGGATTGTCAAAAGAGGGAATCGAGTTTACCGTTTATGACAAAGTGCGCGTGGAGCCTAAGGATAGCTCGTAAGTTCAGCCTGCAATTCTCGAGAGTCAGGCACGCTAACTCCAACAGAGTCAAAGATGCCATTGCGTTTGCAAAGCCATATAACCCCGATGCTTTTCTTGCCGTCGGCGGCGGCTCAGTCATTGACACGGCAAAGCTGATGAACCTCTACACCGTCTTCCCCGAGGCCGACTTTCTCGACTTTGTCAACGCCCCCTTGGGCAAAGGACTCCCTGTCACCAAGGCCCTGCGGCCGCTGGTCGCCGTCCCAACAACTGCAGGCACCGGGTCCGAAACCACAGGAACCGCCATCTTCGACCTCGTGTCGAAAAAAGCCAAAACCGGCATCGCCCACCGCAACCTCAAGCCCACGCTGGGCATCTGCGACCCGCTCAACACCCGCACCATGCCCTCGGCCGTCCACGCCTCTTCGGGTCTAGACGTCCTCTGCCACTCGCTCGAGTCCTGGACTGCCATCCCCTACAACGAGCGCACTCCTCGCCCCACCAACCCCATCAACCGCCCTGCCTACCAGGGCGCCAACCCTATTTCCGACATTTTCTCGCTGCAGGCCCTGCGCAGCACCGTCAAGTACCTCCCCCGCGCCGTCCGCGACCCAGACGACTTCGAGGCCCAGTCCCAGATGCTCCTGGCCGCCACCCTGGCCGGCGTTGGTTTCGGTAATGCCGGCGTCCATTTATGTCATGGCATGAGCTACCCCATCTCCAGCCAGAACCCGGGCTACAAGCATGCGGGGTATGACGTCGACCACCCGATTATTCCTCATGGCGTGTCCGTGGCCGTCACCGCGCCGGCTGTTTTCCGCTTCACGGCTGCCTCGAACCCCGACCGGCATCTGGCTGCTGCTGAGGCTTTTGGCGTGGATATCTCGAATGTCAAGCGCGAGAGCGCCGGCGAGGTCCTCGGCGAGGCGCTGACCAAGTTTTTGGCCGAGCTGGGTGACCAGCCGCGCGGGTTGAAGGATCTGGGCTTCAAGCATTCGGATATTGACTCGTTGGTTGAGGGAACGATCCCGCAGAAGCGGGTGTTGATGCTGGCACCGAATTTGAGTGGTGAATTGGAAAGAGAGCGGGAGGAGTTGAGGGGCTTACTCGAGCAGTCGATGGAATATTAGCGTCTCGTATATAACAAACAATGCATTCTATCAACGCCATGTACTCCGTACTATGCAATCACTATACATGACACTCTATATGCTATCCTCCCAGATAATCCTCAACCCAATCACCCCCATCGAAGACGCCACCCGGTCCAGCCAAGTGACAGGCAAAGCCTCGCTCGACGCACTCGACACCCCACGCTGAAAGTCCGACACCACGCGGAAGCCTCCCCGTCGTTGACCAACCCGAAACCAAACCAGCAGGCTCTGCAACGCACCCACCATATCCTCCGCCCCTTGTAGCAGCAGTCCGGGACCTGTATCCCCTCGACCACTTGGCCCAATTACCCCCCTTAGCTCTTGAACCAACCGAACCAGCCGGCCCTTCGTCGCTCGCACCCTGGCCACCAACCCCTCATCCACCCCTTCACCCTCCACCGGGCTCTCTCCCTCCGGGAGGTCCTCCGGAAGGGCCTCAGCAAAATACCTCGGACACCGCACAACCTCCATCCAAATCCGCTCACAAACATCCACTACACGCGCCTCGCGCCCCGCCTTGCGCACATCCTCGGCGCGGATCCTCCCCGCAAACCGCAGCCATTCCTCCTCGTCCAGGAAGCACGCGCGCCCCTCGTAGATGGCGCTCGCGATGAGGAAGCCGCGGAAGGCGATGTAGCAGCCGCGCGCGAAGCCGGGGCCTTCACTACCAGCTACCGCTGGTAGTTGGTTGTCAGGGCTGTTGGCGCTGGTGGGAGTGTGTTGTTGGTCGTCGGGGTTGTCGTTGTCGTTGTCGTCGGTGAAGTGCAGACCTGGGCCCCTCGCTAGCATAATCCTCCTCACGCCATCAACATGCACGACAAATGCATCTGGCGAGGTCCGCGCGTACATCTCGTACACCGCGAGCATCATGATGGTGGCTAAAAGCGGGGCGGACAGTGCGGCAGGGGAGTGTAGCGCTGCAACAACGTGTGTGAGTGCGTGCGCGTACAGCTGGCGGCTGCGCCGGGTGTACTGCGCTGGATCGGAGGAGAACTGCGCGGTGTAGATGGATGTTAGACAGGCGAGGGTGGCGGCGAGGTAGGGGGCTGCGCCGGAGGCGTAGGAGGAAGCGACGTGCGCGAGGAAGTCGGGGCGGTTGTGCGCGCGGAAGATGTTAGAGGTATACAGGGTTGGAAAGGCGGAGTGGAGGAAGGAGGCGAAGAGGTGTGGTTGTTGGAGTTGCAATCGCATTTGTAGCTGCATTTGGTGGAGGTGGGTTTGGGATTGGGCGGAGGAGGAGTCCTCTGAGCGGGTTTGGCGCATCATTGCGATGGCGTTGTTGCGCACGGCTGCTGCTGCCGCTGCTGCCGCATCTCTGGTTGTCTCTGGACGTCTGCGAGACTGGGACCTTGACTGGTGCCGTCGTTGGAGGGCTGGTCCTTCGTCCTGGAAGCGAAAGGTGCGGCGATAGCCTGGACACGGGCGGCCGTATTTCCGGCATTGCGAGCATTGGGGCACGGCCTCGTCGCACTGTTTTGTCAGTCGTTGATGAGAGAGTAGGAGACGAAGCACCAACCTTGATGCGTCTTTCGCGACACAGCGAGCAGCCTCTGCTATGGGGGACTCCGACCATCGTATCTTACAGTCACGGCCAGCGTGGACAACGTTGACAACAATCTATAGAGCTCAAAGAAAACGCTTGCAAGACAACAAGAAAGGGACGAGTTGAAGGAGTGTGTTGAAGGAGTGTGTGTGTGAGTTTGATGAGTTCAACCACATCGAGACGAGGACCTTTTCTATCCCATCCCGTAGCTAAAGGATGCAAAAGGACCCCAACCGGCCGAATTTTGAAAGTACGAGCACACGCCGAATGACGACGGCCAGACTGACAATCGCCAGTCTGAGGACAGACCGTTAACCTTTTTTTGGATCTGCATCTCAACCGGCTGTTGAGCTATGATGACCCTGCAAGGGCCACGAGGTGCCATGCTATGGCCCATGGCCCCCACGATTCTTGACGTCGACGTCTTGAATAGATTTATCCAGTATACTCCGTAAAATATCCTGATGCTGACCAGCTAGACTGACTCATTGCTCCATGATCTCTGGCGACGCTGGTATAATTATCCATCACGAACGAATAGCTGCCCAGCATGCATGGGGGCCGTGACAGAGAATCAAGATGAGGTCAAGTCAAACTCTCAAACGGTAGCTTGATGAATCCGAAGTCAACAGGTCGGCTAGTGATTAAAATAGCATCATTCTCGTAGTGGATGCACCATGATTGGCGCGATTCTCGGCGCGGCTCTCGTTAGACGGGATATACGAGGATGCATCGATGCTCTGTTGATCTGTGCTTTGCCTTTTTTGGATATCCACTCGTGAAACAATCGCCAAAGAGCTAGAGGAGTCAGTTACAGAATTGAATGATACGATGTGACCCACTTCACTCGTGTTCGTCAGTATCCTGAAAGCCCTCCTTCGTATGGATGGCTCTATGGCTGGAGGATGATCGGAGAGTGCTTACCCTCTAATATTAACAGTCTGCACTCTGCACTTGGCCATATTGACTAGAATAGCAACACTATGATGAATTGATGATATGGCCGTACCCCACATATCTTCATCCTTTCATTCTCTCTAGTGAGCCGCAACAGGAAATGATTTGATCGGCCATTCTCTTGGTCGAACTTAAAAGAGATACCAAGTTAGGAAATGGAGAGCTTTGTTGAAAGGATAATGACACGCGTCCATTTGCTATACAAGTATTGAAGACATCTATCTCATCTCGTCATCTCCAAGAGACATGATATTCAGCGGCAAACTCGACAATAACAAACATCAGATGACACAAGATAAAAGCAAAGAAGGATAATCTACCTATTGCCAAAGACGAGGATCATGACATCCACGAATCAAACAGACGCCGTCCCGCAACCCCGCAGTCTCACAATGTACTCACTTCATGCAGATTAACCAGTCTCTCGATGATTGGTACGGGGAACAGATACTCACATGAGCTGCAATAAGATATGATCCTATTGTCTCGAGACATGCCTTTCGTTATTGGGTTACAACATACTGGTGGCGTTCTGGCCCAATGGCTGTCAATGCAGCACTCTGGCTAATGCATTCCTCGACAGAGTCAATTCATCAATCCCATTGACATGATTATATAAAAAGCTCTAAGTCCTATCCACTGGTTTCTTCATTACTATCCTTCCAGTCAACGGCCACGATCATGCCTTCGGCCAAACAACCCCCTCCCAAAGTCCTCGTGCCAGAAAAACTCTCGCCAGATGGATTGGCTCTCCTGCGTGCGTCGCTCGAAGTAGACGAGCGAAAGGGTCTTGATGCAGATGAACTTCTCCAGATCATTCCCGAATATGAAGCTCTGGTTGTCCGGTCCGAAACCAAAGTCACGGCCAGTCTCCTTCGAGCAGCCAAACAACTCAAGGTAGTTGCAAGAGCGGGAGTAGGAGTGGACAATGTGGGTGAGTTAGCCCTAGTCCTCAGGCTTGATTCATGGCACACTGACAAGTCGCGGCACAGATGTCGAGGAAGCCACCAAGCTAGGCATCGTCGTCGTCAACTCGCCGTCAGGCAACATTGGGGCTGCCGCGGAACATACCATTGCCCTCCTGATGGCGATGGCGCGGAACATCCCCGAGGCCTGCAGCAGTCTGAAGACCGGCAAATGGGAACGGAGCAAGTTTGTCGGAGTCGAGGTCAAGGGCAAGACGTTGTCGATTATCGGTTTGGGAAAAGGTGAGCTTCTGCATGAGGAACGAGACTTCATTACGCTACTGTACGCGGTAGAGTTTATGGCTGACTGAACAGTCGGCTTGACGGTTGCACGACTGGCCAAAGGGCTAGGAATGAACGTCAACGCGCTCGATCCGTATGCGTCCCCTGCCGTCGCGGCGTCCGCGTCTGTCACTCTGGTCTCGTCGCTGTCGGAACTGCTGCCCACGGCGGACTTTCTCACCATCCACACGCCGTTGATCGCGTCAACCAAGGGCATGATCTCGACGGCCGAGCTCGCGCAGATGAAGCCCGGCTCCCGCATCCTCAACGTCGCCCGCGGCGGCACCATCGACGAAGCCGCCCTGCTGGAGTCCCTGGAGTCAGGCCACCTGGCCGCAGCCGGCATCGACGTCTTCACGTCCGAACCGCCCCAGCCCGACTCGACTGCCGCTCGGCTGATCGCCCATGCCCGCGCGGTCGTCACCCCGCACCTCGGCGCCTCCACAGTCGAAGCACAGGAAAACGTCTCCATCGACGTCTGCGAGCAGGTCCTCCAGATCCTAAACGGCTCCCTCCCACGTAGCGCAGTCAACGCGCCCCTCATCCTCCCCGATGAATACCGCAAGCTGCAGCCATTTGTCCGGCTCGTCGAGAAAATGGGCAGCCTGTACACGCAGCACTACGCCTCGACCGTGGGCGGGTCCATGACGCGCAACACTTTTGATCTCATCTACCACGGCGAGGTGGCAGGCATCAGCAACACGCGACCGCTGTTCGCCGCGCTGATCAAGGGTCTCCTGGCCCCGATCAGCAGCTCAGAGGGCATCAACATCAACATCGTCAATGCCGAGCTAGTCGCGCGCGAACGCGGCATCTTCGTCAACGAGCAGCACTCGCGCGATCCGGCGGATCATTCGTACTCGTCTCTTGTGACGCTGGTCGCGAGACCGCCCTCGCGCGCCTCGTCCCGTGCGCCTGTGCCGGAGGCTACTTCTCAGGCTGGACTAAACCCGCAAGACCAGCGCATCATCTCCGGGACGTGTAGCGGCGACCAGCCGTTGATTAATCGGCTTGGCCGATTCGAGACCTCGTTTGTCCCGGAGGGAACGCTGCTCATCTGCGAGAACTACGATTCTCCGGGGAAGATTGGGGCGGTGGGCAGTCTCTTAGGGCAGGAGGGGGTCAACATCAACTTCATGACGGTGGCTCCTGTTTCGAGGAAGTTTGCATTTGCATCTGGGCAGACGGACGATGGAGGTTCTAAGCACGAGGCGTTGATGATCCTGGGGATCGACAAGGTGGTGGACCAGCGAGTGGCCGATGGGCTGGTCAAGGGGGGAGGAGTGTTGAGTGCTAGTGTCATTTCTCTTTGACGGGCATCCTGAATGGCAAGATTGTCCTGTGATCAGTAGTAGTTAATCTATATTGCGGCAGATGACCTGTCAGTGTCGATCACAGTCCCCGCATTATGCAAAGCATTCACAGTCTAGGGCATACATACCAGAAGGAAATAGATAAACAATGCATTCCCTCAATCCATAATCATCAATCGCATCAAAATAATCACATCATCATAACTATAATAATCATATCATCAAAATGAAAACACCACTCGTCCTTACCCTACTATCAACAGCAACAGCATCAACCCTCCAAACCCCCCTCGACCCCCCCAACAGCAACAACAATGCCATCAACAACAACAACATGAAATCAGGAAACCCCATAATCCAAGGCTGGTACGCCGACCCGGAAGCCCGCATCTTCGACACCACCTACTGGATCTACCCAACCTACTCGGCCGCCTACGAAACCCAAACCTTCTTCGACGCCTTTTCCTCCCCGGACCTCCTCACCTGGACCAAACACCCCCGCATTTTGGACTTCGGGGGGATCCCCTGGTCCACGAATCGGGCTGCTTGGGCGCCGAGTGTGATTCGTCGGCTTGCTTCGCCTACAACCAATGGCAGTGACAGTAGTACTGCAGGGCAAGGGGGGTATGGGTATGGGTATGATTACTTTATGTACTTCTCCGCCGGCGACGGGGCAGGGATAGGCGTTGCGAAATCGACGACGGGACGGCCTGAGGGTCCCTATGCGGATGCTCTGGGCAAGCCGCTAGTCCCGACCACGGTATTTGGGGCGGAGCCGATCGACGCGCAGGTGTTTATTGATGATGATGAGCGGGTGTGGTTGTATTTCGGGGGGTGGAGCCATGCGGTGGTTGTGGAGTTGGAGAGTGATATGGTGAGTTTGAAGGGGGAGTATCTGGAAATAACACCCAAAGGGTATGTTGAGGGGCCGTGGATGATGAAGAGGGAGGGTGTGTATTATTTTATGTTTAGTGTGGGGGGGTATGTTTCCCTACTCTTCTGGGTGTGAGGTAAAGTGCTAATGGTGGTGGCAGATGGGGAGATGACTCCTACGGGGTGAGTTATGTTACTGGGGAGTCGCCTACGGGTCCGTTTACCACAGAACCTGTCAAGATCCTCTCTGGGAATGCGACGGTTGGCACCGGGACGGGCCATAACAGTGTGATTACACCAGATGGAAAGGACTACTATATCGTCTATCATCGGCGGCCGGTGAATGACACCGAGCGCGATCACCGGGTGGTCTGCATCGATCGGATGGAGTTTGATGCAGACGGGAATATCCTGCCGGTGGTGATTACGACCGAGGGCGTAGATGCAAAGGCACTGGGTCAGCCAAAGGCTGTCTAGCGTACATGCTTGAGCTTCATGAGTATCAATAGTGCTATCGTATACTTCAACGCCAAACTCCAGTAATGCATGGGTATCATATCAAAACATCGAGCTGCGCTTTTTATGCAACTTTGAATCATCCGACGACCGTCGGAACCCAAAGAAACTACTCTTTTTCGGCTGCAGCTGCCCCTGTCCCTGTCCCTGCCCCTGGGGCCGCGGCGGCTGCAGGAAATGCGCCGTCGAGTGCGGTCGAGGCGGAGGCGCAGATCCAGGCGCATGCGGCCGCGGAGTCGCAACTGGCCCCGGCATCAGATGCAACATGGATGGTGCCTGCTGATGGTAGTAGTATCGCGGATTCGGCCGCGGAGGGGGATGCGGTTGCTGCTGCCGAGGTGGTGGTTGAGGACGCGGCGACTGGGCAGGAGGACGCGCAAGGTTTACGCTGCTGGCGCGCACCTGCTGCTCCTCGCGCCCGTAGATCTTCTGCAGTCGGCGAGTCTCCTTGTCGATTTCCGCCTGGCGCTTGCGGCGAGCCTTCTCCTCTTCTTCTAGCTTTTTCTTGGTCCGTTTGTCCTCCTCCTTGCGCGACAGTTCTTGCTTTTTCTTCTGTTGCTGCGTTGGAGCTGGGGCTGGCGTTGGGCTTGGCCGCGCGACTTGAGTCTCTGCTGGACGTGAGGGTGCAGGCTGTTTGCCGTTGGTTTTTGTATTCGAGGCTACCGGCGTAGGCTTCTGATTCTGCAAGCTTGTACCATTCTGTACCGTTGTGCCGGCACTGACATTCACAGTACTGCCTGTCGGACCAGCCACAGGCTTCCTTCCCACCTCCTCCCTTACAATTCGAAACGCGTCCTTCATCGGGGTAAAGTAGACATCGCGGATGGTCACCGCTCCCAGCAAGAGCACAATCTCCAGCCCCTTGAAATCCTCCATCTCAACCCGGTACAGGTTCGGCTCATACAGGGTCAACTCCCGTAGCGCCTTGAAGATCGACAGCGTGATATCCGGCTCCTTGCTCTTCGTCTTCCCCTCGGACAGCGTTGACGTCTTCCCGGACAGCAGACACGTGAGGTCTTTAGACAGCTTGCTATCCTTGCGCCAGCTGAATCGCAGTTTCGGGGTCGTGTCCGCCAGGGCAGGGTCGGTCTGCGTACGGTCGAGCGTCGAGGCCGACGGCTGCCGGAAGGTGTGCTGCGGCATCTCAAATTCCCACGTTGCCGGCGTATTCCACGTCTTGTGCTTGTAGCGGATCGTCACCTGCTGATCCGGGTTGTACAGGTGGACGATGAACTGCGAGGGGAGAATGGGTTCTGGGGGAGGCGTGACACCGCCATTCAGGCGGATGGCCTCAGCGGATAGACTTGGTTGTGTCCATTCCGGGATGATTAGGATCTCGCCGTAGATGACATCCGGCACGAAAGGATCGCAGAGCGCGACGGCATAGCGGTTCTTGGAGGACGGGGAGGCGGGATCGGGGTAGCGGAGGGTGTAGGCGGGCTCGGGGTCGTCGCCGTACTGGCAGAGATAAATAGTCCACAGGTGTTTTTGTTGGTTATTTGGTCTGAGATAGAAGGCTGTCGTCAGTCAGCAGTCAGTTAGTGGTTCAAGCTATCTTGGTGAATGAGTCAATGACGTACTGGGGAGGTTCTCGTCAAGCATTGTGCATAAATATCGCTACGGCGTGAACATTCAATGAGAACCGCCGGTCTGCAGTGGTTGAGACAATTCGGCCATTGATTAATGGCCACGAGTTGAAATATACCAGTGATGGAAAGAGGAAGTGGAGGTCGTTTCAGAGGTGCCTGGTGATAAGCCTGAGGCTTGCTTCTCTGGGGTATTGCCCGCTATTGCGCCACTGGATCCGCACCTAAAAATAGCGCATGTCCATCATTCCTTGTCTTCGGAGAGCTTCTACATAGTTGTCAGTAAGGTAGCTTACTGAACGTTTCAAGTGCAAAATAGGCAGCTATATATTTACAGCTCTATCTAGCTCTTGTCTGCAGATATGCTACTATTCAGAAGCATTGACTGAACGATGATAGGCTGGTTTGTCTATACTGCCGTTTCACCATCGTCCATTCGTGTATCAAATCTGTCAGAAAATAGGCAGAACTCAACTCAATTCGATGGATGGCGATTCAGCTATTTGCACGAAAAAAACAGCTTATATACTGATCTGACAGGTCCATTAACCATGGAACTGAATTGAACCTAGGACTACTCAACTCTAGCCGTCAGAAGCATTCTGACGATTCAACAAGACAGCACCAACAGAATGAATCAACAAACGTGCTCGCAAATATGATTGTGACAAGATGGATCTACATACGAAACAAGCTATCAATATCGTTGCCTTGAGCACTGCCTCGAAGGATGGGTGAAGTCTGCCTCGTAGATCAGTCCACAGCTAGTGATCAGGATCGTTCAATTGGGCTATTCTATCCTGCTCTGCCTCTTAGCTCAGATTGGGGCAATCTAGGTGAAGGCTGGCGCACTTACCCTTGTCTATGGTTTACTGCAGCTTCAGTGAGCCCGGCAAATATTTTGAAGACTGGCATGGACTTGAATGTATTGACAGAGGATCTCGCTATCGAGCGAATGGCTCGTGATGAGGTACATGATCTTCACACGCTGGTTCTCGACTGGTCGTGTTTTCCTGTCCTGCTGGATCTCGAATCCCCCCTCAGAGCAATGGATTTCATCATCGGGTTGTGGTATAGCGAGATCGTTGGACGCGTGGCCTGGGATGAATTAGCGTTTGTTCAGTCTCTGGTCTTGGTTTCTCAAGGACGTACCGTATACAAAACAAGGTCGATCCAATGGATTGAGCCAGCTGGCTATGACTGTATACCTAGAATTGGTCAGTCTCGTTCAACCTGCGGAGTGGAATCCTAACCTTTGCAGTGGATAAATGATGCTCTATAATCTCTTGTTCCACTTCCTCATCGTCCTTCCAATGTTTAAACGCAGGCCTCTGCCGGTATCATGGCGTTTGTCTGTCTCAAACCCTGGGGTACATCAGTAACATCTCGCTAATGTAAATGGGTAGGGATGAACTTATTCGGCGAGCGTCTAGCATCTCGCGTCTCGTGTCTGTTGAACTGGCTCACACGCCCCTCGCAAAATAAGTGAAAGCAGTACTATACCCCGTAAGCCATACACCAGTGGATCCGGACGTACCTGAAGTCGAGTCTCGAGTCGAGTTAATAGACTTGAATGCTTTTGTCACCCCTCAAGGTGCCATGCCTGGTCCAGATTAGCTGTCGTCTTTTAGAGGGAGGGTTCGAGACTTAGGAAGATCATGATATATTGGCGTTGGTATCCCGCTAATTCAACATGTATATCCCATCTTGAAGAGCTGACAGCGATTCTGTATCCGTTAGCTATTGAGGGTTGGGGTCACTTACTAGACTTAAACTCATATCCTGAAGATCAATCATGATTATGCAGAATCCTGAGAACCAGATATTAGTATTTGCTTGCCTTTTCGGAAGGGCTCACCTGTTCGATACTGCTCTGTAGAGTAAACGAGTTCGTTTCTGAGATGATCCGAGAAGGCCTCTGGCTGATCTGATTGCAAAAGCACGCAGCAATCGATATTCTTATAGACAACGGCTCACAATGAATTACATGACTTGAGCGTAGCCTTTGTCGCTGTCTTGGTGTCGGGTCTCGTTTGTTCTATTCTAGTTGACTCGGCGAGCTTTGTACTTGTCTCTCAGCACATAATGGCTATTGTTCAAGTGTTGCAAGTATGTCTCCAATCCACGGAAATTTTCCTCGAAGAGTCACATCGAGTCCAATCATCGATGCGATCTCGAACCTTGTTCCCTGTCGGGGGGATTGGATGTGAAACGGGTGCCTTTGTTGCATCCGTTATTGAGATCCCGGCTTTGTTCGATCGACCGCAACCCTTGAGATCGACTCTTTATTTCCCTCGTCTACAACCAAATGAAACATCTGAACCAATGGATTGCTTTCTATTTTGCATCTATTTTCGTCTAGATCTATCTTCAGTCCAATCATGCAGCAGCCAACTCTGCCAAGTACAAGTCCAACGTCTCAGACTCTGACACCCTTGACCTCCTTGCCCTGCGGAACCGTGGCTTGCTCTCGCTCGGCTGTGCTCAGTTGCAAGCCCTGGTCATCCCATCCTTGTGTGCCGAGCTTGTACAATGTCTTTTGTCTCTCACGGTCTAGCATCGGGCCGTCCTTACCACGGCGGTGGCGCGATTCCACTGTCTCAACCATTGTCGCATTGTCGCCGTCTAATGGGTAGCCTTCCAGGTCGTCTTTGTGTGTCTCGTCGGAGAAGACGAAGCTGCGGTATTCGGTGTTGCTCCAACCGGTTCCTACAAGCGTCAGTCACAGCAATCGACAAAATCGAGAAAGACGGGACAGGACTTACCCTGGTAATGACTGCTATCCTCCCAGTCCTCCGTGAAATAGTGCAGGAAACCACCATGCGTGACGACGACGATCTCCTTCTCCGACCTCTCCTTCAACCAGCGCCGCGCCGCACGCGCCCGGTTCTTGATCGCCTCGTTGGTCGGCGCATAGTGACCAGTCTGGATGCCGTCAGCCTCCCTTCTCCATCCCAAAACGAAGGAAACAAACCTTGCTATTCCAGCCCTCCTGCACTAAACTCATATCCACAGGAATTCCCTGCTCCTCCATCTCCTTCCGCAGAACCTCCGGGTCACTCCCCGTATCGCAGGGAACGTCACTGGTCTCTTGCACGTCCGGCAGCAGCACGATCTTCATATCCTTGTGCTTCTCGAACACGGGCTGGAAGCTCTGGTATGCGGTGTAGATGGTCCGTCGGAGAGGCGACGCGGTGATCAGCTCGACCCGATCATGGAAGGGGAAGTTGTCGCGAAGGATGCGACATTGTTCGTTTCCGAGGTCGGTCAGGGAGGGATCGTGGATGACGTGGTTCGCTGTGCTTAGGTTGTGGACGCCCTGATGGTGTGGTTAGTCTGGGATACAGGATAATGTATGAGGAACATACCTGAGCATGGCGAACACAATGGACGGTTGGTGGCATTTTTGGGTCTCTAATTCGATATCTAGATAGAGAGGCACAAGTTAGAATATAGAAGCGTGGGGTAGCGGGGCAGTCAAAATAAATCCTAGCATTCACACGTACCTATCGCGAGTATGGAAAAAACGAAGAATACTTCAAATGTATGACAGGAAAATGAGGAAGATTGTAAATCTGATTTTGAGGAACTTGGAGAATACTTAAATCAGTCAGGTTACTGTTTGTTGCGACTGGTTGAGTCAATCCCGGAGGACAGCGCACCGTGGGGGTGATGTTGAATATGACTGGACAACAGCAGGACTCAAGACTTACATCCAGAATTATCTTTACAAAGCGTATAGATCGTCGATGTACGAGAAGGAAAATTCAACAGGAAAGTGAAGAAATAGGCAAATCTACTACAAAGATCAGAGCGAGAGCAATCAAGGCAAATCCCGCCTTTCCATGGCAGCAACGTCATTTGTCGGGGGAAACTTGTCCGAAGACTGGCAGGCAGGTTTGGCGAATCGCCTCACAAGACATGAGCAATGGAAAGAGAAAAATGAGACTGTATGGGCAACGTATAGGCCCTCCATGAATATGATCATATTATATACAGCAACGTCCTCTATGGCTGGATCCCGAAACCACCTAAATACGTCCTATCCTTTTATGCACCCTGGCCATGAGTGGCGCTGCAGCGATGTACGGCATATCACAAACCAACGTTGCAGAGGGTATGATCTAGCAAGCGAACATAGAGTTTGCCTGGCAACTATCAAGCAACCCCAAATCCCCGAGCATTCTCAAGAGCTTTGTTAAGCTTCTCTTCCAAGACACTCTTTGATGAGTATTCCGGCAAAAGTAGTCGACCAAAACAGGTCAAACTGGTCGGAAGGCGCTGGAGAAATGTCAGTCTGATAATGCAGCAGAAAAGCGAGCAAGTACACTTACAGCATCACCCACACCGTTTCTCTGAATGACGAACATGATGCTCGCAATACCGTTCACAGGAACCCGATCACTGGCTGTGACAAACTCCAAGAGCTGCGCCTTCTTCTCAGCAGAAAAGCCCTTCACAATGCTCCAGAAATCTCGGACGACTCGGTGATGGGGGTCGAAGCCACCTTCGTATCGGGCATGGCGTTCCAGTTCTCCCAGGTCAATTTCCTGAATTCCTTCGACGACCGTCTTGAAAGCCTCTGGCGTAAAGATTGACAGGGCCGCCCGATCTAGACAGGTATAGAATCCACGCGCAAACGCCTCAAACTGGGGCCTGATCGACTTATCAGTAAGCCAGAATATGTAATCCTTGACGAATTGAGCACGGTTCTCATTCGTAACAAGGGAGGCCTCCTCAACTGGAGGCGTCGGGACGTAATGGTCAAGACGCTCTGATGTGCTCCGATGCGACGACCCGCATTCGAGGAAATCAGCATGGTCCGCAGCCATAGAGCAGGGAGGACTCAGATCCGCGGGATCAGCATGCTGAGACAGCTCCGACCATTTCGTTGCAAGTTCCGACGACTTGCCGCGGTCCCTTGCCCGCAAGGGCCATACAGCGTCTCTGTCAACCTTCTCCATGTCAACCGTTTCGACGGCGCCAAAGGCTTCGAAAGTGAATTCATATGTTCGCATGAAGACATCTCCCACGTCACCGTCCTGCCACGACAATAATAACTCGAGTCCTTTCGCAAGCTCCGGCCAGCCGTCTCGGATATGCTCCAAGTGTTTTACTTTGAGTCCGAGCAGCTTGCGGTAGAAGGCGACCGGAAAGTTAACCGGCAATGTCAAACCGTTATAGATTGCTAGCGACATGAGCAAGCCTAGGAGCTCGAATTTGTAGAGAGGTTCCAACGAACAAGGCTGAAACCACGAGATACGGGTTCGCGCGTCCATTGTGAACATACCGTACGATGGATCCAGAGCTTCTGCCATGAGGACTCGGAAAAACTCTTGCTGGACACCGCCGTGATCGAGGCCTTCCTCACCTTCGTCCATTCCCATCTGCACTTTCAGTGGACGCATCAGCTCTCTCCTCTCCCGCCGCCAGAGTTGGTTAAGAGCATCGGTGAGCACGTTATCACGGCGGACCATGAGAACCAGATAGGTAGACATCGATGTCTTCATTTGTGACAAAAGCATAACATCATCCTGTATGGGAATCGGTCCAAATGCAGTTTGGTTCACATGTCTCGAGGTCGTCATGGCAGCTTCGTAGTACTTGGACATGGCAGCGTAGTTCAGGGCGCGGAAATAAATGACGAGTGCTGAAGGAGGAAAAAGGAACGAATAAGAAAGTAGATGTAACGTTTTGTTATTGGTCAGCCTTCCCATCCATTCCACAGGCATATCCAGGGGCTCCAACCGCTCGCAGAGGAACGGGGTGTGGAAATCTTCCGGGACCAACCCCAAGCGGTTTCGCTGCTTGTACATTCGTGATAGAATCTCCACGACGCCTCCAGCGGAGCTGCTCCGTGAGATCTCAGGATTACCGTCCCATTCTCTCAGGAAAAGAGTCCGAAGCCATTCAGCGATAATCGCGGCCGCAGAGGGTGGGCGTTCAGCGTGATCTGACTCGTCTGTTCCAGCTCTTACAAGGTTGTAATGGTCGCCGAGGTTGTTCAGCAGAAGATCTAGGGCACTGTCTTGTCGCTTTTTAGAGAAATCTTGGAGGCACGGATGACGGGCTTTCGATATCTCATAAAATGCCAATCGCGCGGTAAGACCACGCACCAGGCGGTTAATTAACCGCAAAGCAAGCTCGTGCTCAAACTTGTCAGTGAGCTCGACAATGGACTGCGCCTTTGCTGGAGAGAGTTTTTCCATGTCTGCGCTCGAAGCCACAGTCCCAAGGGCGCGCATTTGAAGGAGCGAACGCCATGTGTGCGCATCAACATGCGGAAGACTACTGGTGAGGGCAAAGAAGGCAATGGTTGCAATATCTGCCGCGTTAGCATCGGCCAAGTGTTCGTGGCCTTCGAAATCAGATGTTCGCCGGCCGATGATTGGCATAGATGACGGCCCGTTTGAAGTAGAATTGGTTGACGAACGGCGTGATAGACGGCCAGGCATTGAGAGCTCTTTTGGTGGCATAAACAGCGTCTCCACGGCGCGCCACAGGCTATGGAGAGCAATATCCCAGGGACAGAAAGTGAAGAGCTTGCCCAGTGATGGTTGTAGCTGCTGCAAATCAAGCTTCGAATTCGAGTAATCCTGCTCCGGGCCAGCCGTCTCTTCTCGAAATGAACGAAGAATTTGCTGGGTGGAACCCAGTGCGTAGAATACACTCTGAGCAAGGAATATATACACTCGACGCTGGCGGGACGTTGCAAACTGCCATTCTGGATTCTCAAAGTTCCCTGTAGATTCCATGTAACGCAGCTCGTCCCTCCACCTCTGAGCTTCGTCGTCAGATTGGACAATCATCCGCGCCAGACCGTCGATTATTGCGCCATTGAGGTGACTTAGCGTTTGAACAGTCAGCGTTCGTTCCACCTTTTGATAAGGGCTTATGCATTTTGACTGGTCATCGTTCGAAGATTGTGTTTCAGAGGCCAAGTGGTCATCTCTAGCTGCCAGCGGCTTTTCGGCATCCTGATTCTGGGTGTCGTTTAAGAATTTCGTACTATCCCACGACACACGCCTCTCCTTCTTCTTCCGCTGTGTCTGTGTGAAAGTCCCATCAAGATGTTCATTTCTGCCGCGATGTTTTTGCGGGCGATGCTTCAATGCCGGCGGCGATGGTATGTTGACCGATCCGTCAGTCTCAAGGTGCGAATTGTAAGAGAGCTTCCGGCTTGGCCTCAAGTCTAACCGCGACTTTCCCTCTTTGACTGTGCGCGGACTTTGTTGGTGCTGGTCTGTTTCAATCAAGGATATCCGTCTCACTTGGTGCTCGGGTTTCGATTCAACTCGGGGGACTCGTCTATTCGCATCCCGCGACGAAGGAGTATGGGGAGCAATCCCCGGTGACTTATTTTGCAAGTTTGCACGCCGCCTTGCGCGCGTAGATCCCATAGTAGTATTTGTATGTTCGCAACCCTCGCGTTTGGGTGACCGAACGTGTTGCTTACCCAAACGATCTACATCTGAATCCAGCACGTCTGGTGGCCGCCGTAGAGGGAGCCATTCGACCATTCGGAGCGAGAGAGTATCAAACAGGTTCTGCGTAAAGGATTTCGGGTCTTTCATTCGCTGCGTCGCGGATTCGTCGTCAACTGGCGACGGCTCTTTTTGTTGTCGCGATTCCATATACGATCCGGACCCTATTCCCGTGTTGTCAGAGGGCTTTGCAGATGCTGCATCTTGACTGAGCAAGGCCCTATTTGCTGATAGATCGCCAGCTGTCCTCTGACTCGATCCCGATGATGGACTTCGTGCTTCGGTACGGTCGGTCAATGCTCCGCGGCTTGACCGTCTCGATGAACGCAGATGATCGTGAGACGACAGCTCCGACGGGACGCGCTGGGTGTTACGGCAGAGACCGCTCTCCGGATTGTCCAAGCTAGCCAAGTAGCAGGCCAGGGTCCGGGCACTTAGCTCAGTGTAACGGCGATACGGCCCTTCAGATACCCTTCGCCTGTAACTCGCGCAGGTCGGAGTGCGGCAGGCTGGATCTTGACATCCATGGAGGAGCTGGTTTTTGTATCTTTAAATCAAAACTCAATTAGCCGTGACCCACGCCTCACATCGCCGGGTTTTATGTGGTTTCATCTGACACACTCACTTTCGGACTAGAAGGTTGAACTGGCGTCGTCGCTCCTCCCTATACCACAATAGCACTTGCGCCGGATCGGACACATCGATGGTGTTCTGAACAATGATATCTGGCGCGTTTGAAGGAAGCTTTGACCGATGGAACTGAGACCGGTCGACGCCAGCATCGTACGAGCTCACTGACGCTCCGCGGAGCCTAGTCATCTTCGCGGACTGAGGAGCATACCTGAGCGGTGGCGGTCAGGATAGAGCCGTTCCTATCGTACGTATAAGAAGGGAAGAATATGGTTGAAAGCAAGATGGTTGCGGTTGGGATCTTGAACAGCGTATGTGACGGCCAGCTGTTCCTCCCCCAAGCTGATATCATCGCCAGAGAGGTCCTAGCCTCAGGCTCCAAACCCCATGAGTGGAGATGACTAAAGCGTCTGGAACATTGATGATCCAGAAATATCAAGCCTAAACCGGAATAGGGTAGCCTTGTATTCAATTAACCTAGTCGGGCTTAGATTAGGGCGTCACGTGCCTGAAACGTCATCGCCACTGTCCAAAATTACAGCCTTAAAGCGGCAAGGCGAGGATTTTGTGCGGTTCGGATGGAACTTTATCGGAGAGTGATTATTGATTATCAATAATTTCTTCGACCAGCACCCATCAAGTGAGATCAGGAACGCTTACTGATCGCCTGGCACACTCTGGTTGCCTCTCATTCCTGTCGCTTGTCTTCAGTTTATCTTCTTCAGGACCTGACTCACTCTTCACTTCATTGTGCTCGAGTTTTCGCATCGACTTGTACCCCGCTCGAATTTCTTCCCACAACGAGTAGTGGCAATCGACCACCGCACACTTTTTGTTTGATACCCTTATTCTTTCGTCGATTACTTCAGTAACTTTCAAGATGTCTTCTCTTCCTTATACTTGCAACACTTGCTTGGTTGCGTTTCGGGGCAGCGATGCTCAAAGGGATCACATGCGCACGGATTGGCAGTAGGTTTTCCAGAAGCCCATAGCACATCCGTCAAGTCACTAACATCAATAGTTTATATAACATGAAGCGCCGTGTTGCCTCTCTGCCTCCAGTATCCCAGGAAATCTTCAATGAAAAAGTCCTCGCCGCCAAAGCCACTTCGACCGCCGCTGCCGCCAAGGCGTCCTTCGAGAAGTCCTGCCTCGCTTGCCAGAAGACATTCTATAGTGAGAACTCGTATCAGAACCATGTGAAGAGCTCCAAGCACAAGGCCCGCGAGGCGCGGATGAGCAAAGACCTTGCGGACGATTCATCATCCGTCATGAGCTCCACCTTCTCTCTGGGCGAACCGATCAACAAGTCTCAGGAAGGCGACTCGGATGTCGCCAAGGTTGCCGACAATCTCAAGACATCGACGATCGAGGAAGAGGGTGAGGATGAGGAGGAGCTCGAGGACGGATCTGAATACTCGCCTTCCCGCTGTCTGTTCTGTAGCCACAAGGCTTCGGACCTTCAGGAGAACACAGAGCACATGCGCAAGAGCCACGGCATGTTCATCCCCGAGAAAGACTACCTCGTCAACCTCGAGGGTCTGATCCACTACCTCTACCGGAAAATCAACGAGAACAGCGAATGCCTCTACTGCCATGCCATCCGAAACAGCCCTGCCGGCATTCGTACTCACATGCGGGACAAGGGCCATTGCATGATCGCTTTCGAGACCGAGGAGGAACAGATCGAGATTGGCCAGTACTACGACTTCCGCAGCACATACTCCGAGGACGAGGCCGGGTCAGTAACCAGCGAGACACCAGAGGACGGCGGAGTCAAGGTAACCGGCTCGGACGTCGACGACGACGGATGGGAGACGGAAACCTCCGCCTCCTCCCTGGACGAGGACGAAGACGACGACGACTTCGATTCCCACAGAAAGGCACCCGTCGTGTACCAGACCGAATACGAACTGCACCTCCCCTCCGGCAAGAGCGTCGGCCACCGCTCTCTCGCCAAATACTACCGCCAGAACCTGCACAACTACCCGTCGATGGAGGAGCGGATCGCCCGCCAACTCGCCATCGAGAATGGCGAAGTCGAGGAAGAGCGGCCCCGCGGCCGCAACCCCACCCGCGCCCTTGTCACCCGTGCCAACGGCGGCCTGGGCATGATCGGCGCCACGGAGGATCAGAAACGGGTCGCTGTCATGTCGGAACGCAAGGACCGGACGCGCGCCATTCGGCAAGAACTCAGGTACAGAGACCGGGTCAACCGGGCTGCGAACAACCAGAAACACTTCCGGGTATGTACATCTTTTTCTGACCTGTTCGACGGAAAGCTAACTTTGACTGCTAGGACCCTCTCCTGCAATGATCACGCTATTATCGTTCAATGGGTTGGTTTTGTCAAGTCGATTACTGGAGTTATTCAGGTGCATGCATATACATGGATGAGATGAGATGATCAAAAATATCAAAAGTCGAATGCATATGACGAATTTCTGGACCTCGTAGTGCCATACCGGCAGTTTACCGTCTCTACAATCATTTCTGTATGATGGGGAAAATAGACAAGTCGATTAGACTGGAGGGTTACAGGCTATTTATGCATGGGATACGCTTCCCGAATGAGAGATTCAACACGAACACCGTTATCGTTCGCTTTTTCCGTAGTCACATACAGTATGCTCATACACAGGCGCTTACATCAAGGTCTCGCTTGCACGATCGTCGCTCTGGCCGGCAGAGTGATGGAGAGGTGGAGAGATAGAGAGGTGGAGAAGGGGGAAGAGACACCTTCCAACCGCGGAAAAGCTCATTGAGATAACAGGGGTGCTTCTTCGTCAGGCCGGCCGTCCGAGGTTTTCGCGTGGGACTTGTGCTTGCGGCGGCGTTTCTTCTTTTTGTGTCCGTTCGGTTGTGTAGCAGGGGCGGATTGCTCTTCATCAAGGTCGATGAGCTGGCCGTCCTGACGAACGGGGAACTTGGTTTGCTTATTGGACGATCTTTCGTCATCATCGGAGGTGTTGCTGCTGGTGGTGTGGAGGATGACTTTGCGGATTCCGTTGACGTCGACGATTTGTTCGGTGATGCTGCCGCTGCGGGCGGGTCCCTTGTGCAGGTAACCACTGCCTAGTCGGGCCCGTTCCTCAGGCCGGTTCCGCAGGTCAGACGATGTGATGCTTGTGGCGATGCTCGTCCTCGACGACGGCGGTTTATCATCCTGCTCTTCGTGGACGGCTTCTGGAATGGTTAGTTCGAGGGCACCGTTATCCGAGGCTCGACCGTTCATGGTGCCATAGCCTAGCTTGACCGCTTGAACACCGTCTCGGGCGTCAATGCCAGATTGAAGGAGTCCAGCTCCTATGCCTCCCGCCAAGCCGGTAGATGTATGGTTCACGACCTGTGAGCCCGAGGTGCTGTGCCCGGAATCCATATCAGTGTGTCCCGATCGGCTGGGAGAGCCGCTTGCTCGCTTGATCTTCACGTTCTGGTAGCGAGTTTGACGAGGGCGGCTGGCCAGGTTGGACGGTCCAAGGTGCTTCAGATGTTCGCGTATCTCGTCAGTGGTCCCTCGGTGAGTGAGAAAACCATCAGTCGAGTCGGAATTCTTGTCCGAGGTCTGGAGGCGCATATGAAAGCGAGGCGGAGGAGCTTCCACGGAGCTGCGCCGCCGATCAACAGAGGGCATACGGGATTGTCCGTCGGTTTCTAGCAGAGGCCCCGCGGACTCGAGAGCGAGCATGGGCGGCTCCTCGACAATGCGACCTTTCGGAACGCGAGACTTGGGAGCCGGAGCCATGCGCCTAATTGCCTTGTGTACATCAATGAAGACATCGGATTCGTCGATAATCTCCCTGCTCACTCGTCAGTGTCATTCGCCGGATAAGGGACAGCGCAAAACACGTACTCGCCAATTAGTTCCTCAATCACGTCCTCCAAGGTGACAACTCCTAATGCACCACGGTCCTCGCCAGGATATTCCGAGACTAGAACCATATGAGACTTGCCCTCCTGGAAGAAGTTGACAATATCCAGACAACTGGTTTCCGGGCGAGTCTCGGGAAGGGTTGCCAAAGCGAAATCTCGCACACGCTTGCAATCTTCGGGATCGTAGGTGATTAGCATCTTAACCAAGAGCATACCCACAAAGTTCATCGGGTTATCGGGGGCATGGATGGGAATGCGGGAGTATCCCTGGGACAGAATGAGATCCATAGTCGATTCATCCAAGACGGTATCTGCGGACATAGTGAAGACATCTTCCATGGGCGTCATGATGCTTCCGACAGACTTTTCTTTCAGGTCAAGCACAGCGCTGATGATGGTGACTTCATCCGAGTTGAGCTGTTCTCCCGCCTCACCCAGAGTCTTGTGCAATGTCACCAACGTCTTCAGACCAGCCTTCTTGTAGATTGTTCCATGATCTTCACCCAGTAGCCTGTCCAGCAGCTTGGCCACAGGCCAAGCGACAGGAGACATGACGTACATGAGCACTAGGACGCAGGGAGCCATCCAGGCCCCGATCGGGAGACCGTATCGGACGCATATCGACTGAGGAACGATTTCACCAAAGATCACTGGGACATCATTAACACGACGCCAATTGGAGGGGTACCAATCACAAGGCGGGAGAAATATTTACCGATGAGTACAGTACTGCCCAAAACAGCAGGCCAGCCTCCTCCGAGCGATCGATCGAGGATGATGGGGAGAGTCTCGTTGGTGATGACGTTACTGAGTAGCAACGTGACCAGAACCCAATGTTTTCCTTTCTTGAGGAGTCGAAGCACGCTAGCGGCATTTCTTCGTTCGGATTTATCGCCTGACGATTTGATGACTTGCAGATAGACCTCATCCTATCGGATTGACGTAGTCAGGTTAGCTCATGCGACCGACACTTCCAGGCCCCGATCGGGAGAGATAACGAGAAAACATACCTGGCCCATCAAAGCAATGGTCAACCCAGCAAAGGCACCGCCGCTCAGCACGAGCGCAGCGGCCACACCGAGGTAGAGCCATAATTCGGGGTCATCGGCTGGTTTGGGGTCGAATTCATGGCCGCCCAAGACGTGGTGATGATCGCGAGAGACGACTGTAGGAGCGGCGGAGATGAGGGGTATTTGGGCGGAAGCCAGAAGAAACAGTTTCGCTAAACCGAGGACAACGGGCCTGAAGGCCACGTAGCGGTTGGCCGAAGGTATAGCCATCAGCAGTTGGTGAGGGAGTGCAAAAAAAGAGAAGTGAGTAGCAGCGCGGGCTACTGCAGTGACATATTTATGGCGAAAAACGATGATTCTAGTGTCTCTTCTCCTCTTTCTGGACTAGTTGGGGGGACGAGACTCTAAGACCGCCAAACCTAAGGCCTAAAGTTTCCGGGCCAAGCGGTAGACTACCTTAGACTACGGTGGATGTCCCGATGACGTGCGGCCCTCTCTCGGCTGGTGGAGCTCCCAGCACGTCCTCATTCCTCAAGCTTTGGGAGATCTATTTTCCGTATCAGATCGACTGGAACAATGCTATCTACCTAGCTAGTATTCTCTTTCAGTCGTATCTAAAGAGGTAGAATCTCTTGTCGATGGACTTGATCCTGCAAACGAACAGCAGCAAGGAGTTTCCCACTTTCCATTCTTTCATTGAGGCTTTTTTCCTTCTTTCTTTTTTTTTTTTTTTCGCGACTAGATCTTATTGGGTTTAGTGCTTCATGCACGATTTGTATTATTCCAGATACGGACTGGTTCTGAGACATTGATACCCAATCAAATGCCTAGTCTACTGCATGAGATTGTACTAACCAGTAAGGGTTAGCCCTTGACCACAGGTTCCATTTACGATTCTTCAAGCAACAACAGCAGTTTATCCACATCCAGTATATATGCCTATTGTGAAGAATAGAGAAGAATAACAAAGAAGCATACTTACTCACTAGAGCTTGTTAAGCTCTAGTGTGTCTCTTCTTCGAAGTTCAGTTCATTTGCTCATCCAGCTGGGGTAGCATGTATTCGGTCAGATCAGCATCAACAGCCAGCACGGTATAATGAAGTTGCATAGCTCGCCTCGGCCTCTTTCTCGGAAATCGAGAATGCAGACCGTTGAAAAAGCAAAGGACTGCCCTTTATCCATGGTCGACAATTGAACCCCACTGGTAATCTTGGATCGTATCAAAGATGGAGCACATAACAATCAGGTATAAGTGTCTCCCCGTTAGGGATGGATTGTACTCTCTTTTAGCGTCTGATCTACTGGTTTCTGCGCGTAGTTTTGAACAGCATGTTCAATTCATGTCCTCAATCTCCTCCAGCGATGCTACTTCAAGTTTCGATGCCTCAGGACAATCTGGATTGCCATAGTTGATCTACCGTGATGATGCAAGTAGTGGGAATAAACATAAAGTAAAGGAACGGGAACAGAAGATGTAGTACTCAGCAGAGAAAACAAGTAAAACGTAGAGAAGACATTCAAGGACAAAAGGCAGTGATCTATCACTGGAAGAAGCATGGTGAGAAATGCAAATGCGAATGCTGATTCATGGAGCAGTAATTGAACGGTCTGATGAGAGGCCCTCTTCGTTCTGCATACCGTTCCGATTGACGGAGGGACTGTTCGAGTGGCTGGAGTTTACTGTAATAAGGTAGTAGTTGGCATGCTGAAGACATCGATATTGTCAAATATACTACTGTCCCATAAGTGTTAGAGTATATCCTCTTGCATGTTTCTGGAAAACGTACTGTGGGCTGCATCTCTCAATAATTGTTGCGATACCCAGACTTCGAATGGCTGCTTCCACCTGGATGATCTAATCCCCTCACATCAAGGAAATCAGGCTCTCTGACAGGTAATTGCCGCAACCGACGTGATCTCGAGATGGTGATATCGTCATGACCTACTGTAGTGACATAGCATCAAGCCCTCACCACCGAGGCCAGATGCTTCCATCACCTCAAGATGATGCCAGTGCCTTCTCGAGACTCTGATATTCACTTTTTGTAACCATATCTCGTCCAGACTGACGCAGATCCGGATCCTGCCCCCCAGCAGACGTGTGATATTCACTCTGTGCCCGTTTCCGGCCCGGTTCTGCTGCTGGTTTCCCAGCTTCACCTCCCCAACGCCTCGCTTGACATGAGAACATTCACTCGATCTGGCTTACCTGTTGCTGAAGCAGGTTTCGGTGATTCTTGCCACTCATTTTGTTGTGTTTCCCTTGCCTCCTGTTCACTGTTTCTCTCTCTTCTTCTGCTCTCTCTCTCCTACTTCTCTCCTTCTTCTCTGCGAAAGCATCTCATACCACCATCTTTCAATCTTCTAAAGCGATCATCAAGCAAGTACCAGCTCTTCAAACAAGATATCTTCATCTCAAACGATCTCATCAGAGTACCAGAGATCAGTTCAAACCTCAATCATCTCTTTTTCGTTCTCCTCAATCGACGTCATCAAGAAGCCACCAAGTGCTTCTCTTCTCTCGACAACATTCCAAAGACAAGGACCTCGTGTTGTCGAAGTTCTTTTCCCTCCACCACCTCCCAAGCACCATGACTTCTCACGTTGAGATGTACTTCCTGTACGGAGAAGCCTACGACGAAACCGCCCCAGTTACAAGGGCAGAGGCCTGGCTCCGTCAGGTCGCTTACGCGGACTTGACGACCGGCGCCGCGCTTTTCTTTGCGCTCGTCACTCTCCTGGGGGTCATGGCTTTGTTTGGGAGGATCTCGCTCCCTGGATCTCGGCCGTCGCGAAGAGGCTCGTCTCACCGATCCTTGCCGTGGTTGCCGCAGCCAGTTCGCTCGTTATGCAGCTGGTTAGCGTTCGCTCGTCTCAGGAGCTCGACACCATCGTGCAGGATTGGGCCAAGCAGCCGACTGTCGACTGTCGCCTCGTCCGACTCGTCTCCGCCGTTGTCAGCTGGTGGTTTCCCTCCAATCAACCCCTGACAACAGTCTGCCGGCTAGCCGGTTCACTTGTCTGCGGTATGACCGCGTACGTGTGGCTCTTCTTCCCTCTTTCGCAGTTCCTGTCTGCCTTTGCCGACGGTCTGCTGACTGAGACGAAGGAGATGTCCCTGTACTGCATGGGCATCCACGGACGGTGGACCATCGCTAGTCGGCTTACCTGGCGTCAGTGGGGGAGGGTCGCCTTCTGCAACGGTGAGGAGACCGGACTCGAGTTGCGCGCGATGATCGAGGACGATTGGCGACTGCCACGTCTCTTCGACCTCGACGGCGAGATCCACCACCTCCGAATCCTTGCTTTCGTGGTTGCCAGTGTCTCGCTCGCCATCGCGGCGGCGTGGTCGTTCCGCGCTCTCTCCGAGACCGCTTTGTTCCAGCGTGTCGTCGTCGTTTTCCACCAGCCCTTGTCTCCGGGCCAGAGAGCGGACCACATCGCCGGCGGCGAGACACAGCTTCCTGGGTCGTCAATCAACAAGCAGCAGGATGACTTGATGAACCTGATCAGCAGGTACGAAGGCATCCTTTCCGAAAAGGAACGTCTCCTGTCCGCCACGACCCAGAAGCTTAGGGCGACTGAGCAACGGATGGAGGATGGCTGGGCTCAAGCCAAGCGGCAGGCTGCCCTCCAAGTCAAACGCGTTGAGGAAACTCGCGCCCGTGAGTCGACCGACGTTGCCCAGTTGCGACGCAAGCTCGCGGAAACGGAGGCGCGGCTCAGCCTGGCCCAGGCTAGAGCGAGAACGGTGGAGGATGATGCCACTGCGAGAGTGCGGTCCCTCTGCAATCAAGTGGCCGAGCTGGAACAGCAGCTGCAGGCCCAGAGGGAACAGGCGGGGGACATTTCCCTGGGCGAAGTCGATTCGCTCAGAGCCGAACTTCAGGTTCGGAATGACCAGCTCGTCGATATCGAGCACCGCCTGGCCGCCGCAGAGGCCCGAGAGCGCGACTCTCGTGGCCGGGCAAACGATGCCGAAGCCGAGCGTCGCCAACTCGCCGATCGCGTCCACGAGCTCGATGCTCAAGCCCAGGAACTCACTGCCCAGAACGAGGTGCTCCAGGCCTTGTGCGACACCCTGTCGCAGGAGTGTGGTTCTCTGGCGGCCATCCAGCAGGAGCGCGATGACGCCTTCGGGCTGATATCCGCCCTGCAGTACGAGCTCGTGTCGACAAGAGCGACGGCGGAGACCGCATTTAGGGAATCCCAGGAGTCCCTCGCTCAGACTCGCGCAGCCGAATCAAACCTCCGACAATCCATGCAGGAACTCAGGCACGCCTGCGACTTGACTCTCGCGCAGGAACGTGCGGCCAGTGCTCGGGCTCAGGCTCGGGCGTCTGAACTTGAGGCGGATATCGAAGACCTCCAAACCAAGGTCGGGCTGGCAATGAGGGACGCACAGAGGGCCCAGGAGAGGGCGGTGTCTGCCGAGAGGACCATCAGGGTCCTCCAGACCCGCCTGACCAGGCATGAGGACGCTGCCCGGGGCGCGTTGCAAGAGATCCCCAAGCGCCAGATTGGCAACTTGGGGTCCATCTCCACCGCCCTGGCCGAGAGCGAGGTGAAGGTCGCCCAGCAGCAGGCCGAAATCAACGACCTCCGGCGCCAAGTCGAGCAGCTCAAGCTGCAGGGACCGTCTGGCCCGACCGACAAGGCTGTCCAGGAGGACGTTCAGAAGCTGCGGGCTGCCCTTGATAGGGTACGGAGAGAGCGGACGGAGGACCAACTCCGTTGGGACAAGAGAACGCGTGAGCTGGAGGAGGACAACCGAAAGCTGCGCATCTCTCTGTCGAACGCAGAGGCAACGTCGGCCCGCCGTCCTGGCGGTCGCCGGCCTCCTACTCTCCCCTGATTTGCTACAGGCGTGCTTGTTCAGCCCATCTGGACCGGCCGGGAAGTCCCGTTTCGACGGGGCTCTCCTGGCAACGGGCCGGTGGACCCCTGAGCAGAGTCCCTGGATCGGGGCCCTATTACTCCTCCCTTAGATGTCGACGTTTCGGCTCGGCATCCTCGCAGTGGCATAAGGTAAACGGGGGCAGCGCGTGTTGCGGAACGTGGGTGGGCTGGGGTCCGTGATGGACACGCACACGGCGCTTGCCAGGGATAAGGGGGGC
>JAAAPX010000251.1:0-28681 GCA_012656285.1 Aspergillus fumigatiaffinis | reverse complement strand
CGTACATTTCCACTTCATACCCTGCAGCGCCTCACTGCCCGCACGCGCCGCCTCAATCACAGCCATCGACCCCTCCCCAACCCTCATCAAAATCGCGCGCGACCACGCCCGCCTCGACCCAAACGTAGATTCCCACCTCCGCACCGGCCGCTTCACCTACCAGAACCGTACGCTTGAGGACCTCGTCGCGGAGGTCCTCCGCCAGGATAGCCCGAGCACCGCCTCCGTCCCCGAGACAGCGACGGAGGCGGAGGCCAAAGCAGACAGGAAATTCGACGTCGTGACCCTCTTCGAGGTCCTCGAGCATGTCGACTCAAGCGCGGGTTCCTCCCCCCTGGCATTCCTAACAGACTGCCTGCGTCTCGTCAGACCGGGCGGCTGGCTGATCGGGTCGACGATCGCGCGCACCCTGCCCTCGTGGCTGGTAAACCAGGTGATCGCCGAAGCGCCGTGGCCGATTGGCGTCGTGCCCCGCGGAACGCATGAATGGAGCAAGTTTGTGAATCCGGATGAGCTGGAGGGGTGGATGCAGGAGGGGTTGATGAGGAGTTCGGATGGGGCTGCGGCGCGTGCGGGCAGTGAGGCGCTGCAGGGTATGAAGTGGAAATGTACGGGTGTCATGTATTTCCCTGGCTTGGGGTGGAAGATGGTTCCCGGGTCGGAGAGTTGGGGCAACTACTTCTGGGCTGTGCGGAAGGGTGGATACTGAGCTGGAGGCTGTTCTACTGCTACTTGTATATTATGTATAGACCTGGTTTAGATATCAGACATGCAACGGAGTACGATTCCTCTCAATGAGGATATTGGAGCAGATCAGCTGTGATTTCGCGTGATAAGCACTGACTATTCTGCTAGAAAGTGCCTTATTCTGGTGGAGAAATTCACACAATGGCGAATTTTCGATAACCTCCAGCGTCTTATGCGCATGGGGTTCCTCACTAGTATAGGCTAGAAGGCAAGCAAGCCCCAGTCACAACGCAAATGAGGAGCCGTCCCTGTCCCTCGGAGGGCCCAAGGTACTAGAGGAGCAGTGTCGTAGAGACCTGACTTGTAGCAACTGGTCCGGAATCTCCTCTGCATACCTTCTTGATCAATGGATCAAGGTACTGCGTTTGGGATGACGACAGAGAAGTTTTCCACGATCGACATACAACATCACGGCTGATGTCGAACTACTTCTTCCCCTTCCCCCTGCCCTTCCGCTTATTGTTGGCCGGAGGATCCGGAACGCTGACAGTCCCTTGCACCACATCCTCACCTTGATCCTTGAGCCGTTCCGAGCCGCTGATGAAGAACGTGAGGTCACGATTCTGCTCGGTCAAGTCTGTGTTTGCGGCTTTGAGCTCCGCAACTTCGGCCGTCAAATGTTCGATACGCTTCATAAGGCTCTCGTTCACCGTCTTTTCTTCTCGCCATTCCTTCTCCATCTTGCGCGTCATGGTTTCGAATTTCTCTGCTCGTTTCTCTGCTCGAGCCTTGTCCCGCTCGAGACCGGGGAGGGTCTCTGCGGCCAGTTTATCGTACTGCGCCTGCAGGGCCCGTAGACTGGCTGTCGCCTTTTCGGCCGTTTCTTGCGCCATGGAGGCCGCCGCGGTAGCCTGCGATGCCTTGTCGGCGGCTCGCTCGACGATTTCCTCGAAGTAAGCACGCTGGCTTTCCAGCTGGCTTGTGAGGAGGTGTGTGTACTCGACGCTCATGTTCTCGAGCTTTTCGCGGGGCACCGCGTCGCTCCAGTCGGGAGGATCTAGCGCGCTATTGTCTGCTGCGGGTAGTTCCACCAGCTTGCCGTCTGTCTTGCTCTGGATGATCCGGTGGACATACGCATCTCCTACGTAGCTCCATACGCGTTGACTGGCAAGATCCATTGCAAACGCATGCGACGTCTCCTTGTAGTGTGCGAAGGCGTGCGCCCCGTCATAACGGCCACAGCCGACATTTCCACAAATGAGGCAGATCCAGAGGTTGATCTCGGAGCGACAGACGCTGCACTCTGCCGGCTCATCTCCGTAGGCCGCCCCTTGACTGCCCCTGCGGAAGTCATCTTGCGTATATCGACATACCGGGCATCCGCTTCCTTTCCACTTCTGTAGACAAGTGCAATGAAAGACATGTTGACACAATATCGTCAAAAGCCCCGTGGTTTCATCCATGCGTTCCAAGCACACGGGGCAGGTGGGTAACTCGATGAGCGCGGGTGTGGGAGGCGCAAGCGGCTTACTCGAGAGCGTGGCAGTGGGTATGGAACTCGGCTGAACAGAGGTAGATATGGCCGTCCGCTGGGGGCTTGTCGCAACATGCGAAGCAGAGGGTGCGCTCTGCTGGGAAGCCGAGACGTCAGAGTCGGAATTGACGGCTTGAATCTCAACCGTCTTCACGAAAACGACATGGCACGTTTCTGGCTGTGGAGGAAATCAGCATGTGACACGATTGAAACAAGCACTAAGCCGACGGCACTCACCTCCATACTGTTGAAAACTTTACCGTTCCAGTCCTTCTGCCACTCCTTTGCCTTCTTCCCGCTCCGAAACTTCATCAGAACCATATACCGATTCGCCCGCGCCGTCCTGATCATTCGGAAATGGCTCACTTCATCCATTGTCGCCTCGCCCACAAAGCCCAGAAAGTCAGAAGGGGACATATAAGATGGCACCGCAAGTATACACAGAGTCGTGCAATCCTCATCCTGGCGAAGAGAAGGTGAGTGGCCCTTGGCCGGCGCATCCTGGCGCCCACCGAGCTGATCATACGGCTGTTTGGCGGCCGCCGCCGACCCTTTCAGCTCCAGGGGGTAATCCTCGCCGACGAGGAACGGCGTCTCCTCTGCATCTCGGTAAAGGTGCACAATACCCCAGATACTCTCCGACGTCTGCTGGTCAAGTGGTATGTATTTCCCCTTGGTGCGTAGCCCGCCGAGAATATCGGTGCCGATCCCGGTCGCGACGGGGTTGTCCTTGACGTCTCGCTTGCCAATCCGTTTAGAAGCCGTTGCGCTTTCGTGTTCCGAGGGTACCATATCAACGCATTCGATTGATATCTTGTCTAGTCTGAGATCGTTCTCAGCGCTCGCACTTGTGGGTGATTTCGTGTAGAGGTGGGGTGCAGTAGGATGGGCCGGTGCCGTCGCGCTCGCCGCTGAATTTTGCGTTAGAGCTGCATGATGCATTTCAGAGTTCTGCAAATTCTAGGCTATGAGACGTACATTGAGAAGAAGTAGTCCGAGACTGGTGGCTGTTATAAATCGTCGATATCGACTGTCGCGCCCGCTTCTGAAACGGGAGCAGAGCTTCACATGCGGAGTCAAATGATAGAGACGTAGGTGACCGACGGTCGACGCTCTGAGAGGCGAATCCAAGACCGGACTGAGGATGAGCAAACAATTCGATAGCCAAATGATAGAAGTAGGAGGGCATCCCGACCGATGCTCATTTACATTGCTGAGTTGCTCGTGGTATTGCAGCTCGATTAATTACCTCACTGTCTCCAGGATATATTGTTGCTTATCACTCCGTTTTCGGTTCCTTGGTTGGCACAGGAGTCACGTGCTCGGTGGCAAAGAGCATTGACAAGGAACACTCACCTACTCACGATCATACGCTGGAATAAGAAAATGGCGTTGTCGAAGGGTTATTTGTGACTTCTACAAGCTTCTACAAGTTTACCTGGAATGAGTGTTACCAGAGATATCAACTGGTCCATTGATTCTTAAATAGAGTATGTAATGCGCCGTAATCGAGGCGATAAGAAAAGAAAGGTATGCCCAGCGTAGCCTTATCAATAGAAACCATAAGCCATCCAAACGCCATGCAGGCCATTCAAGCCGTAAAATGTCGTCAAATCAGTGAAAGAAAAGCCTTCTTTCGTTTAACATCCACCGCGCAGACGCAGCACCAGGTGGAGCGTGCTCTCCTTTTGAATGTTGTAATCGGAGAGGGTCCTCCCGTCTTCCAACTGCTTACCAGCGAAGATGAGACGCTGCTGGTCAGGGGGAATGCCCTCCTTGTCTTGGATCTTGCTCTTCACGTTGTCGATTGTGTCGGAGGACTCCACCTCCAGGGTAATGGTCTTTCCGGTGAGTGTCTTGACGAAGATCTGCATACCACCACGCAGACGGAGGACAAGATGCAGTGTGGATTCCTTTTGGATATTGTAATCGGACAAAGTACGGCCATCTTCAAGTTGCTTTCCTGCAAAGATGAGACGCTGTTGATCAGGAGGGATACCCTCCTTATCCTGAATCTTGCTCTTGACATTGTCGATGGTGTCTGAAGACTCCACTTCTAATGTGATAGTCTTTCCGGTGAGAGTCTTGACGAAAATTTGCATACCACCACGGAGACGAAGGACGAGGTGGAGAGTCGATTCCTTCTGGATGTTATAGTCGGACAAAGTGCGGCCGTCCTCCAGCTGCTTACCAGCGAAAATCAGGCGCTGCTGGTCGGGAGGGATACCCTCCTTGTCCTGGATCTTCGACTTGACATTATCAATGGTATCGCTGGATTCCACCTCGAGAGTGATGGTCTTGCCAGTGAGCGTCTTGACGACTGTTGTGAATGAGTCAGCGAGCGATCCTACAATGTGGCCACCAGGGTGGCGAAATTCGGGCGACGGCAAAGCAACTTACAGATTTGCATGCCACCACGAAGACGGAGAACCAGGTGCAGAGTAGATTCCTTCTGAATGTTATAGTCGGAGAGAGTGCGGCCATCCTCGAGCTGCTTGCCAGCGAAAATCAAGCGCTGCTGGTCAGGAGGGATGCCCTCCTTATCCTGAATCTTCGACTTGACATTGTCAATAGTGTCGCTAGACTCGACCTCCAAGGTGATGGTCTTGCCCGTGAGAGTCTTGACGAAGATCTGCATGGTGAGGACGATGTGAGGAGTGTTTCAGTCTGTTTCGTTAAAACGATGATGATGGAGTATTCAACAGTAGGAGGAAGATAGTAAGGAGATAGTGGAATATCTCAAAGAGGGCGAGAGATAAAGGAAAGATGATGAAATGATGAAAGAGCAGGAGCGAGAGAGGGAAGGAGGAGAGGTTTAAGTACTCATAAGAGGGGAGGGGAGGAGGCGGAGGCGAAGCGCCTTAGTCAGGCCAGGCCAGGACCAGAAACGGCGAGAGTGAATCAGTGATGAGATAGGCCGGATAACGTGACGCAAGGAAAGTTTGAAAGAAGGAGCGGCAGGGACATTTTTCTGGCACCGCCTGGCGCTTTCCCTGGTTTCTGCTCCTCTGGCCATTCACAGCCTGCGCCTGGCTAAACTCTCTACAGATACCTGGGGGAAACTGCTAGAAAACTGCCTTTCCGGTCGTCGCTCGGCCCGATGACTCAATAATAGGCGCCTCAAGTACCTTGTAAGTACCTTGTATCATAGTAGGTGGCTGAGTAATAATAGTGGCATATATTGATGACAAAAGGAGTTTATTTTACATCCTCCTAAGGTACTCTGAAGTGAATAAACGTAGATACGGAGTACCACGGGCGGAAGTTCATCACTCCTTAACCTTGCCCCTATTCCATACCTTCAAATCTCTTTCCTGACTTCCATTGCCTGGAAAAGCTGCGACTAGACATATTACTACTTCCAGTCTATCACTAGTCCGAGATGTTTCCTACAGTCTGTCTCCGTTTACACCCGCCACTGACGCCACTGGTTGCCGTCTCACACCATCTCGACACCCAAGATCCGATTAGCCTTGCCCAGACTCAAAGAAAATTTCTTCTTCCGAAATATCTACCTTTGATCCTGCTGTGATTCCCTTGATACCGTTAATTATCGCATTTAGCCGCCGGAGTTTTCTGTGCTGCTTCAATTCTCAGTTTCTCACTGCGTCATACACCGATGACGTGCCTTATCGGCCGGAGAGGGGGTGGAAAGTGGACACCTCAGCTGATAGTGTTGTTACTACGGAGTACTAAAGACGGCCGCCCCAGGCTACCACAAATGGTAATGCGGGACATCCATCAGGCGTCATGTGATCTTCGCATTCGGTAGATCCTCTGCCTTGAGGCCTTAGGCAATGCGTAATTAAGGCAGCCGTATCCACTTCTCCCAGATTATCTGGTATGTTGTTTGAATGACCCTCGACCTAGGGGTACACAATGATAATCCCAATGCTGCTTGATCAAATGGCTCTACAACCATTAAACTCGGAGTCTATTCGAGCAAAGAGAAAAATATCTAGCTGGTGAACATACAATATTCGTGACGGGAATTGCAAATTGCCTTGGTATCCAGCGAAGTTCAATCGGAGAGTAAACAAAGCTTAGCTCCTAGTTTTTCCGTGGAGCGATCATAATGCTCCTCATAGTTAAACACAATAATGAAAACAAGACTCGCTAAATGAAAAAAAAAATTGCAACTCGGTGAAAATGACGCGAGAACTAGCCTCTAGCATACGTCTGCAACTCAGTTGCGCGCTCATCAGCTCTGCTGCCAGACATCTTCGTGACCATACAATATCATGACGTTCGTGATACTCATCACCGCTGTCGAAACACTATGCGAGAAACGTATATCACTGAGAAAGAAGCAAAGAAAAAAAAAAAGGAAGAAATAAACGCTGTCAATCAGGATCCACAAAAGGTCAAGACAGCAGGAAAGCGGCCGTAAAATAAGACACAAATGCGAAAAGAGTGATAGTCGCTTTCGCTTCAGGCGAATCTCGTAAACATCAAGGTCGACATGTCTCATATTGGGTTGTACTGCGCTGGCTCAGCCGTAACAGATTTGAGTCGATGTAGGCCGTGGTTTTTTCATCCTCATATCTCGTCATCTTAATTTGCGCGAACCACAAGTCTTGAAATGAATTTGTTCGACAAGCAATCAAAGTCATTGCGGTCGAATTTCGAATTCGAGCGGCTTCTCAGATAGCTCTCTGTGGGGGAGGTTAGTATACTCAGCAACAGCTTAGAGCGAAACAGATGGCCGCTTACCGTATTGCTTTACATGTTCGCGAACCTCGGTCATGGTGTTGCAAACATCTGGATTCGAAAACAGCAAGTGGTGGTGCTTTTGTGTTTCCCAATCAGTGAAAGCGGGGAGTTTCTGCGAAATTGCCTGGAACAAGCCAACGATGACTCCGACAGGGATATTCTCCATATCATTGCAGAACTTCTCCACAGCGGCAGGATCCTTCCAAGATGTCAGTAATTCAACACTTCACAGCAGTGCTTAATTGCGACTCACCGGTGTGCGGTAATGGCAGTCGAATTGCATTTCCTCCCACACTGCCAATAGGATGCATGCTAGAATGAAGATCGTAGGCCAGTTCTTCAGTTTCTCTCCACTATACACGCTTGAGTAAAGACTCGACAGCTCTTCGAGGACATCCTTCTGCAGCTCGCGCCACATATTAGCCATGGCGCACTTGATCTGGAAATTGATCATGACAGGCGCCATGACCTTGCCCTTGAACTTCGATGATGGGTCCTCAATCTTGCCAAGGAAGCCATCTTCTTCACCAATACCCTCCACCATTGTGACATGAAGAGTCAGGTTGTAGGCGATGATGAGCTTCAACGCTTTACGGATCACAGGTAGCTTGGTGCGGAAGTAATACCGGAAGGCAGTCTTGAGCATCTGCGTCAGGAATGGTGTACCCTCGAAGTAGTCGTCTACAAACTTCTCAAAAGTACCATTGCCATCAATGTGGCGGTCGAGATAATCAGACAACATGGCATGTGAGATACCTTCCATACCAGCAGATAGTTTGGCGGTCTCGACCTCGTACTGGGTGGGTTCTCGGTGCATCGATTCGACCCAGTCGACACTGAAGCATTGATCATCCCGGACGTAGACCTCCCGGGCGTTAATTGGAAGAATCTGACCATAACCATGGGTGATGAACAAGGTCCTTTCGTGCTCTGAGAAACCCTTGATGTTTCCGACCGAAAATCCGAGAGTAATATGACGCTCGTAGTCCGCTTTCCAATCCTTCATGAAGTACCCGATTTCCTTGATGTCAATTCTTGTGCAAGGAACTTGCCATAATCTAGCATGCGAGGGTTGACAACCGGCACAGGGCTCGCCTTTATCACACTGTGAAGGTTGCCCCGTCAGTCAAGCGCTGGCAGATTTACGGATTGGAAGAACTTACAGTCTTTTTCAAGAATTTGCAACGCAGGCATGCTCTCAACTTGCGAATTTCGCTGGCTTGCTTTCTCTGATCCGGCTTGAGCGGGCCCTTTCGCTTTCCAACACGTTTCTCGCCTTCCGGCTTTCCAGCTTGCGATTGTTTGCGGATCTTGGTCTCCGCAGTCTTCGCAGCGATTGGGCTTTTGCGCGAGGGTTTCCTACTGGGCGGCGATGAGGATGACGCTTGTGATCCAGCAGACCTGGTGGGCGAAGTGGACTTCTTGGAGGGAACAGGAATAGGTCGCACAATTGCTACAGGGCTGACTGCAGTAGGGGACCGGGAGCCGTGGGAAGTGTGATCGTAGGAGACCCGTCTCGGCATGCTGAAGGCAGGCTCGAAGTTAAGATCAGAGGTGGGCGAGTTGATTGGATTGGAGATGTCAACGAAACTGCCGTAGGAAGTTGAGTACGATGACTCAGAAAGGCTCCGGTCGTGCAACGTTTGCGTGGGATTGATAAAGATGCCCTGATCGGGGAACATGAATTCGTGAGAGTGACGGGGTTCGATGGCGCTCCAGCCGTTATCGCTACTCGACAATGACCGCACTTCCAAGTAAGTGTCCGTGGGGGAACTGCTGCCAATCAAGTTGCGTGGTGCAGCGTAGGATGACAAATCTGGCAGGCCGTCCGGGAAAGACATCAGTTCAGTTTGGAGATCCTGGTAGCCAAATGGAACCATGTCGACTGGCGCAGGTAGTGGCATATAAGAACTTTCCAAAAGACCGGAGCTCATCTGGCCCTGGGGCGGAGCCATGACATCCACAGGAGACGAATGGATGGGCATTCCATAGCCTGAAGTCGTGTATTGCTGAGCCGACGAATGATCCTCCTGAGTGTACTGAAGGTGGGGTTGCAGCTGTTGGAAGTGCCAGTCGACCATCAGGTTGGGATCCTGGGCTACCGACTGTTCATATGCGTGACCGCTAGAGATGTCTCGCGATCCCTCTGTTCGCTGGGAGCTCTGATGGTCCACCGCCACGGGCCATGACTGAGGCTGGATGTAACTTCTCGAGTCGTAGTCGAGCCCGATGAAGCCATCGTTGGTTATATCAACATTGGACATTGTCAGAATCAGCTATTTACGAGAGATCAAGAAGGAAATATAAATGTAATAATTGTAAAAAAATAAAAGGAAAATCTCAGCAAAGAGAGACCAGACAAGGTGAGGGTGGTACAAAAGAGTTCACAGCAAGAGAGGTCGAAGGTAAATTCGTCGCAGAAACCTGAGGACAAATGCCACTCGGATGAGCAAAATGCCCAAAATCCGGGGGTATGAGAGGAAGAAGAAGAGGGAAATCACAGGCATAGAGGAGGCGGTGGGGAACGAAGCAGCGGTGAGCGGAAGCTGCGTCTTTCGGAGCTGCGCTAGAGGATCCTGGGAAGGAGTTATCGCTATCGTGGGTGGGGTTGTTGTCTTTGCTGATGGTCACCCGGCGAGGATGAGTGAGGTGATTGGATGTAAATTGGGGACAAAGGTAAATGCCACGCCGGTTTCCTGCTAAAGCCTCATTGATTTTCAAGCTACTCTGACGAAGTTACCAAGCTAGGCTGTTTCGGGGGAGAAGACAGGTATTTTATTGACTGAGAGTCTGAGACAATGAGAATTAAAGGTAACACGGAAGGCGTGCGCTTTGCTTACAGAACGTATAGATACGTTGGTCGCACCTCATGAATCCTGATGAGCCTCCTGGAATCGCCAAGTGGACAGTCCAGCGATTTGACAGAAGTCATCAGAGACTTTCGAATCTAAGGTATGAAGCCATGCACCTAATGCAGCGCCTCTGAAACATGTATCTACCTCGACTTCACGGCCTGACAGTGTCTGAAAGTCAGCATCAGCATACTCTTAAGTGAGCAAATACGGGAATCCCGTACCCGAGTCCTTTTGAGATGCTTTAGTACCACGGTAGCGCTGCGGACTGCTCCGTGGACGAGACCCAGGAAGACTCTCGGGAACTGGAGATCAGTGGAAACCGTCAACAAGATCAGTGCCAATGGTAAGATACTAGTCACTGTTTTACTAGCCGGTTACCTTACTGAGCCGAATGACTTGAAGCTATTATCTGATTATCAATCGTGATTGGAAGAGTCTTCCACTTCTGAGGCGTGGCAATACTCGGACAGACCCCGCTGACAATCCATACAGTATCGTACATGGCTATACATTACGATCTGTATGGAGATTATGAGGCGATCATGGATCATATGTGAGTGTAGTCTGCCATACATGCGACTAAGGCAGTCCAGTTGTCAATCGCCGGTGATGGATTGGACCGCCAACCAATTATGACCAGAGTTCGGACCAAGCGTTGGATTTGTTGGCGACTAGGGTGGCTGACTGTGCAGCAGCTCCATCTTTGACAGTACGTAATGATACGGACATCATCGTACCAAGGCTGGGATACTGCTTGTCAGAATGAGACCATTATTGCCTAGCAAGCATATCAGGCCACTTGTTCGGAGAAGCTACCTGTGGTGATGCTAGGTAGAAGACGACATTCGCTGATGATTATTGTCCGAGAGGAAAGCTCTGGACTCTTTTGCTAGAGTGTTTTTGTGTTTTGCTCTGCCCAAGACCCCTCAGCTTCAGCCTTTGCCAAGCAGGAATTCGTCTTAGGGACGATCAAGTTATAGAGTTTCTGCACAGACCGGGATCTATTGGTCAATGAGGAGGTCTATTCGCGGCAACTTTCCTAGCAAGATCGCGATAGATCATATCTCTGAGCATCCTTGAAGTGTCCACAAACCTGGGAAGAACGCAGCGTCAGTGACAACGCTTGACGGCACGGGGTCATGCATGCCTTCTGGGTTCCAGGCGAGTAAGGCGTCAAGAAGGGTCTTTGGGAAAATCGACTTTGCAGAAGACACTGTATTCTCGTCATTACTAATTGCATAGTATTAACTATAGACAGGTACTGTACTGACTCTCCAGTTTGACTAGTGCAGACCAGTTTCCCATTCGTTCCATTCATAGATATCGACATTCTGTTGGATCTTACACGCAGCGCGCCACGCCAGCAACTGCAAGCAGAACATACAGTTGCATTCTTGTTTCATGGCACTGCTCTTGCTGACGGACGACCCGGGTCGTCGATGACATTGCGACGTCGTTAGTAATTACTCTTTACATCACTAATCCGAGAAAAATAATTTTCGATCATGATTATTGTCTGGCATCTGGGAAAGGTTTGAACAATCGCTAGGAATAGTCCACATGCATGCTAGTTTCGAACAGACTGCCATTGCTTATGCTAGCCTCAACAGTTGTTGGTTGGTTAGAAATAGAACCAATGCGCATTCGTGCTAAGAGAAGGAAGGCTTTGACGGAGTATACAGGGTGATCACGTTGTCCTCGGCAGGAATGCGGCGCTTTTCTCACTGATTCCTTGATGTCCTCGTCAATTATATATCTCTTACAGACTTTCCTTAGATGTCCTTGTGCATTGGTAATTTGGGGGCTGACTTTCGCTACCGAGGGAGGCAGCACAACGGTCCTATCTGCCCCTTTCACAAAGACATGATAGTATTAAAGGTTGTCGAGTAATCTGTAAGACTTGACTTTGAGAGGTCAAGGACTTGAAATTTAAAAGGCCGGAAGAAGATCCGTTCGGGGATCAGCATTGGCAGGATCCGGGAAGAAAAAGAGAGCAGAGGCGGAGGACGGGATCTTCCCGACTAAGGAGACTGGGGAGCAACAAAGCAACGGATAGTTAGATTGACTGGATGACTATTCCAGTTTGAGATTGATTGAGTTAGTCTTCTAAATGTAAAACGAAGAGACGTCGACCTTGATCCCATCTGTTCTTGCTGGAGACGAACAAAAAAGGGTCAATTCTTCCGCTTGGGAATTTGTTTGTACCCGCTTGCCATGAGGGGTCGAGGCCCACCACCTGACTTTGACGGAAGAACAATGGACTGACGATGGCAAGATTTCCATTGACGTGGAAAAGAACAATGATTAGGATATAGCAACATCGCAAAGAAAATTGCTCTACTCGCGTGTATAAATGAGTGTATGATCGGAAACTTGATTACTATCCTAGATATTCTATGCCTGTTATCGCAGCGACTGGGAAACACCGTCGCAAAGTCCTTTTCTCTTCGACCAGTCAAGGATCATCCGTGACCGCAGGGAAACCAAAAGGTCGAAAGTTCAGCGCCAACCTGCAGGTCAATAGTCGCTCCCCAGCGGCCACCAGTTCCCACAACCATTCATCGTCCTCCCAGAGCGGAAAGATGGGGGAAAGCCAATTCCATCCCGGAATTCCAGCGCTCTTCAGGGAGCCGCCTTTGATCCACGACTCGCTCTCCACAGAGACCACTGACCTTCAGAGCGAAACAGTCAATAAATGCCTGCCATTCCTGAAGGGAATCCACAACAGTCAAAAAGGCCCCTTTAACAAGTATGGGGTCCCCGCTCTTCAACGCAAAGACCACATTGAGTATCTTTACGACTCACTGGAGGACTATCCGGCCTCCTTTGTCGCGCTCGATGCTAGTCGCCCTTGGATGGTTTATTGGGCCTTGGCAGGGCTATGCCTTCTAGGAGAAGATGTGACTCGATTTCGCGAACGGTAAGCTTGTCCCTAAAATTATGTAGTCGTGCTCCCTGTCCGACATGAATCTCGACTAATTATTGCCAGCGTCATCTCCACATTCACTGCTGCACAGAATCCCACTGGTGGGATTGGAGGAGGGCATGGCCAGATGTCGCATGTTGCATCGAGCTATGCTGCGGTGCTGTCTATCGCCATGGTTGGTGGTGAAGAGGCATTCAAATTGATTGATCGACAGGCAATGTGAGTTGTGATGAGGCACATCCTCTACCGGCAAGTCATCGCTAACCTTCTTGAGGTGGAAATGGCTCGGAAAATTGAAGCAGCCTGATGGCGGCTTTACCGTCTGTGAGGGTGGAGAAGAGGACGTGCGGTAACATTTCCCTATCAGTCTTTCTCTGCATATGTAGCATTTCACTGAGTCGCCAGCTCAGAGGCGCCTACTGTGCGATGGTAGTCCATGCTCTCCTCGATTTGCCACTAGCATTGCCCCCGGAAGCCGAAGCTCGGCAGAATGGGTTGGAGACATTCACGGATGGCCTTCCTGAATATCTTTCGCGATGTAAGTGGCGCCCTTTGCTGAGCATCCTGGTTGTGACTGACAGTGAAATTGCAGGTCAGACCTATGAAGGTGGTATCTCCGGGAGTCCGGGCACCGAGGCGCATGGCGCTTATGCCTTTTGTGCTTTGGCCTGTCTTTGTCTCCTTGGTCGGCCTGAAGTGGTTGTGCCAAGGTAAGGATCCGCATCCATAGATCATCTTTTTACCCTTGCTGAGTGTATTAGATATATGAATGTTGCGACACTCCTTCCCTGGCTCTCGGCTCGACAATATGCACCCGAGGGAGGTTTCTCCGGCAGAACCAATAAATTGGTGGACGGGTGTTACAGCCACTGGGTTGGAAATTGCTGGCCCCTCGTCCAGGCTGCGCTAGATGGCACTCAGCCAGCGGCAGGCCCTAAGCGAGCTTCCGTCGGCAATCTTTACAGTCGAGAGGGATTGACAAGATATATCCTTTCTTGCTGCCAGTGCAAGCTTGGCGGCCTTCGAGACAAACCGGGAAAGTATGTCAATTCATTGCCCCAACATTCGCAGTAAATGTCCGTAAGCTGACTGTCTACAGACACCCAGATTCATACCATACATGTTATGCTCTCTCCGGGCTCAGCACGGTTCAATATCACCATTACTGTATTGACTCAAGTGCGAGCTCGAAGGATGACTTCAGCTCTGCATTCTCTTGGAAGCACGATCCTAACCTCGACTCGGATGATCAAGGATCCGACATTGGCGTATTCGCTGAGAATGACCAACTCGTTCCTTTCCATCCCATTTTTGTCATTCCACACAAGTCGGCCGAAGGTATACGTGTCTGGTTCGAAAATCAATCTTTCGACCTGTAGACTAGCCCGAGAAAAGTAAGGAGTAAGGGTTGGGGTGTTGGAAAGGTTCGAGAAAGCGAACAAATGAAGCTGAGTGTGCACTGCACACTGACAGTCGGGATGTACATGTAACTCGTTCAAAATTCAAGTTACACTGAGAGCAAATTTACGGGCTATGCTCACCATGTCACATGGTTCGCACATTATCTATTCCAACGTGCGCTCAGCGTCGTCAAGGAGTGGCTGACCAGCGAAGTGAAGCTGGTGATTTAGAAGCAAGGGATAGAAGGCGACTAAGCTAAGGATTGCGGAGTGCAGTCGCAGTCTGCACAGTCCCTTCCTTGACATTGATGAGGCAGGGGACTTGATGGTTTCAGGGATCATTTAGAGTTTTACATACCGGAAGGTTGAGAAGCATCGATAGATCGCTTGTATGGGGATCGAGGTCGTTGGGAACATGAGGTTGATAGCCTTGACATCCTTCCATCACTCACTAGTTTCTTTCAGCGGATATTGTGACTGAGGCAGCGAGGCCTGTTTTCCTCCTCATGACTTGCCGCTTGCTTAGCCGCCCCTTTCTCCTTTCCATCTCTCAGGTTACCTAGTTTATCAATTTTTCATCATTAGCAGCATTTCGAGGAAATGAGACTGCATGAGCCATGCTGCCCCTGGCCTAGCTCCCACTCTCGGCGTCTGGTGTGAAGAATTTACGGACATGTCAGATTGCTCATACTCTATTCGTTACTTGAAGACTCGTCCGAGCGCCTGTATGGGAGAAGAAGGCAGACTTGCGCCATGCACCAGCAGTGAAAGTAAGTTTGGCTTCCTCGACAGTCATCCTGCATTACGTCCACAACTGGGTCGTCAGCATCGATGTTGATTGTGTCAACTCGATTTAGTACCATCAGGATTTCCTCCCGATTTATGATGTATACTTCTGTGGAATGCTATGCAACGGCATCTGCAGTCTTCATCAATGTTGCGTGTTCTATCTGCTTCTCCTTGCCATCAGAAGCGATTGCTCGTGCAAGGAAAAGTCGCATGGATTCCCCACCTCACCTAAGTGAGAACTTGCCAACTCATCATTGCATCCGATGCCTGCCTGTCACAACACGGATGTTGGGCCAATATCGTCCGTCGAAATTCCAGGACTAACCTATTGCATTTGTCTAATTCTGCATGGCAGATTATGACGACCACCACTATCAGACTGGCAGACCGGCGCCTCTCATCCCGTTTTGCTCTTCCACCCTGGGGTTGGAGCTCGTGTGCCCCCCCCTTTCCTCGCCTTCTTAGTTCCGATCGAGTTTGAGGCTGCTCTGAGTCCAAGGACAGTGAAAGCATTATCCCGAGAAAACGGTCGATATTGGAAGGGGAGTCCTGCCCGGGACACTAGCCGAACCGTCATGACTTACTCTCGCCATTGTGGCGTGGGATCAGAGTTCTTTCGCAGCTTAACGCCTCTTTACAGCGTTTGCAAGTATCCTTCCGACTAGTGCCTTGCGGACAAAAACCTCCAGTCCGCTTCTAATACACTGTAGTAACGGTTATATAATCATTTTATCTCTCATTCTTCTAGGTTCGAGCTAGAATTGGGATACCTGCCGTCCTGCGTGGCATGCATCTTGTTACGAACGAAAGCGCATTAGTGGTTTTCTACAACGCCTTTCATTAAACGCGCGCTGATGCGATCCAATTTCTTGAACATGAGGACAGTAGTAAATGTCCTGCATTCTTCTTATGCTGCGGAGTTTTATGGGATCCCCTTCGCACGACTGCGCATCAGCGCCGAAGCGAAAAAGGCGCCAGAAAAATCCGATTAAACATGGCCTCCGCTCAGATGGCTGGGCGTTCCATTCTGCAACAGCGCAGCGATGGCAGATTGACACCACGATTTGCTCGGAGATTGTTATGCTGCGCGACATGCCAATCTTTGCCGCATGGATCGGCGGCGAATAACACCGTGGCGGATGGACCAGGAAGCTCCATTTTCCCAAGCTTAATCACTGGTCGAAAGCCATGCCAACGCATCAACGGTCCAATATGGCTCGCGACTCGGAATTGAGAGAAAACAAAGGAGAACACACACACGAAAGATCCTTAGTGCAATCATGATTAAACCGACATTCGACCTTCCTAGTCCAGCCAATATGGTGGAACAAAGAGCATTCCTAAAATTTGTTAATTTCGCTTGGAAACCTCTGACCCCTTCTGCCTTCGGACATAGGACTTGACGTCTGCTTCTGGAGCCCCACCTGTTTATTTGAGCCGATTATACCTAGCCCGATGGTCGTCGTCCTTCTTTTCTTTTTCGATCGTTCATTATCATCATTGAAGCCGTCTACCATGTTGCTGTCTTCCTTCGGCCGCTAGTTCCCATGTGCTCACCTCTTTGTCCCCATTGATCTATACTAAGCATCCTCGACGCCGATTGACTCGCTGCAGAGGACTTTTGACCCTTCCCTGCTAGCAAATCGCATCATTTGTGTGAACAACGTGGGCATTGGGCAGCAACAAACATCTCTCCCAAGAGGCTTGTTGAATGCCTCTGGATTGATTGCTAGGTTGCCGCACAGGGTCAACATAGCCAGGGCAGCGAATACTAGACCGATACCGCTCCGCCCCATACATTTTATTGGCCGATATCTGTATACGCGATGTACTATATTCTCTATCTTGCGAGTATGTCACCCCATCCGCCCTTATCGGCGCCCTGCCGATTGTTGTATACACGAAACCTCTGTCCTTTGATTGGGCTTGGCACTGTTTGAATCTGGCCTCGTTTTCGCTTCCTTCAAGGACCTTGCAAGTTGCAATCGGTTTTACTGGAAGACCACATGAACCGCTTTATCTCGCATCATTCTGATTTGTCGTTGATCCCTGACTACCACGGCGGGTTTCTTTCCATCCTCTACACATTAGACTTGATCTTCCGTTTTGAGCAGCCAATAACCATTCGAAACAGGTCTTTGTCGACGCCGCCGCTGGCCAGAACCTCAATACGAGTCCTACGCAGGTACAGGCGGATACTCCTGCATTGTGCGTGTCAACAACCGCGAATACCAAACAGATTCCGTGTGCGAATCCGAGACCCTTGCCCGTGAGAATGCGGCCATGCGGGCGTACTTGATCTGTCGGAACTTCTCCGTCAACGACGGCATGTATCCGGCGGGCCATGACCACGGGGGTATCGTACAGGGGATCCCGGTGGCTATTGGTACGGGCCGGAAGAACCGCTATCTTGACGATGCTGATACCTCGACGAGTGGAGAGAGCAGGAGCGGTGGGAGTAGCCCAGAAAGCCATGAAGGGAGCCGGCTCAGTCTCTACCGGCAGACTCTGGGCCCAGCCAGGACAGTCGCCTTCAGCAGCCGGGCAGGATAATGCCAGGCAATTCGACTGACGGAGGCTAACAGTGAGGGATTGGAAGATCAACGAACTCAAACAAGGAAAGGCAAAGGAAAGAAGAAAAACAAGCTTACGACGTTACGATTGATGACATGCCTTGAAATATCCTAATAGATTGAAGCGCCTTTTGCCAGAGTGGCTTTCATGCAATGATGATATGTAGTTTCCCCTTTATAGATGACGATGATTCGGCTGGCTGACTGAGTTACTGGAATTTGTGTTTGAGCGGTTTCCTTTATTTTTTTGCATGTGGTGGCCAGCACTGCTTGAGGTGGATGTCTCTTTTCTATTATCGTTCAATCGAAGCAATATTGCAGTTTCTTAATGATGACTCCTGGTCTACTGTAGGATCCTTGTACTGATGTTTCAAAGACGGTGGTAAACCTGAGGCATGAATCTAGAAGCCCTGATATGTTTGCGCTGTTTGCATAGTCGCTTAGGCATCATGACGTATATCCATCTACGTTCCAAGGAACCGCCTCAGCTCAATGATCTGTTTATCAGCAATTGATCTCTCCAACAACATATTAGAAGATGGAGAATCTGAGATAAAGTTCTCTTCTCAACAATAGTCATTCTTTTCTTCCAATAATCGCATAGACCCCGTTGATTTTCTCGGTAAAGCTACAGAGTACTGTCACATGGTTCTCAGCTGAGACACTATCTAAAATGCGGGCGCTTGTTAGCCGCACACCCATTGCGGCTGCATTGCGGTCTGCAACGCTGGGAAGTCAGTGTGCTTCAATCCATTATAATAGTTTGAATATCCTTGACCGATTACCTCAGCCCTTGCCGTTGAGATCATTCCGAATCCGATACACAGGAGTGTCAACATTGAGTCGCGTGACACAGTCAGGTAGACGGAGTTTCCAACTGTGTGCCAGAAACAGAGATAAGCGGGGGCCTCAAACGGCCGAACCAGATCCTCTGGAGAGGCTTGAGGTCAAAAAGGTGCAGCAGCAGCATGGAACTGAGAAGGACGAGTCGGGCCGAGACGCGAATTCTAAGGGGAAGGTTGCGAAGGCGATGACGAAAGGCGATACGATTGCAGGCAAGCTGTTGACGACGCCGTCGAGGTTGTTTAAGCTGCTCATTCCATTGACAACCATCAATCGCAAAGGTATGTTATTTGTCGATATGAGGTTCTGGCTGTGGCTGACAATTTCAAGACATTGAGCAGATCGCCATACTGATCCACCCGCAACAGCCCCTATCCCATCTGGAACGTCTAATCCAGTCCGAGGTGCCACCAATCGAAGACGAGAACGGTCAGAAGAGACCACCTGCTGTGTCGTTTATCGCGCTCCAGCTTGAACAGGACGCCATCAGGCCGAAACGGGGTATGTACAAAGGTACCGATGCTGAAATTCACAGAGTCGAAGGAGGAAAGGATGACGCGACAGTGGCAAAACGAGGGGAAGACTTCCAGGAGGTGGACGAAACGTTCAGCTATCTGCGACGGCCAGGGCCCGGACAGGGTGACAAGGAGCAGCGCTTTATCCGGTGGTCGCAGTCCACCGAAATTGGAGACTTCATCCGGGATGCCGCGCGGGCCAAGGAGTTTATCGTGACGATCGAAGGGGCCCCGGCGGGGCTGGAACAGATTCACGTTGCCGTACCTTCTTTCAACGAGAGGACGTATTTCCTGCGGATGAGGCTGCGGAAGATCTCTCGCAGAATCCAGGGTCTTGCAGAGATCAAGCATGAGTGTGACGCGCTGGCACACCGGGGTGCTCAACGCGTGGCCCTTGGCGGGTTTGGCATTCTCGCCTTTTGGTGGTACATTGTGTACAAATTGACCTTTGAGACGGAGTTGGGATGGGATACGATGGAGCCGGTGACCTATCTGGTCAGCTTGTCCACTTTGATGGGTGGCTACCTTTGGTTCCTGTATCACAACCGCGAGATTTCCTATCGTTCAGCGCTTGATTTTACAATCAATGCGCGGCAAAAGAAACTCTACCAGATGAAAGGGATTGACCTTCAGGTGTGGGAATCACTCATTGATGAAGCCAATGCGATACGCAGGGAAATCAAGAACATCGCGGCCGAGTACGACGTTGAGTGGGATGAACGAAAGGACGAGCAGGACGACCGCGTTACCGAGGCATTGAAGAAGGAGAGAAGACTCAAGAACGGATCTCAGAAAGAAGAGCGGCCAAAGGACGACAGAGACGACGATTGATTGATTGATTGTGTGAAAATTGACAGCGATGAAAGGGTCGTCTATACAAAAGAAGGAAGTTGGAAAGCTCAAGCCAGCACCGTTGCCTCATTAACGTTAAATCACCCGCATCATCCATTCCTCACCGGGTCATAATACGTCTTCTTTGTCAGTCCACTGTCCGATTGTGCCGTCTGCTTATCCCTTTTCGAATCCTGGCCTGGACACTGTCAGCAATGCATCGATACTGTTTCTTGGACAACCTACCATGGTCGTCACCCTTCCGCCGATTGCGGTTATTGCGAACATCTCTCGACCGAAACACGCTGTACAGCAACCAGCCAGCCACCCAGTTGGGACCGTACTCGCCCGTGGTGTTGCCCCGCTCGAACAGCGGCCGCGTCAAGGGCCCGGCGTTCCGCGAGATCTCCATGATGCCCCATCGCTGTCTCTCCGGACGGATATGATGCCAGAAGAAGGGCGGTCGGGTGTTGGGGTCGTTTCTGACGCTGTCCAGCAGATCCGAGGTATCTTGGTTCATTCGATTGTATACGACGATGGCTTCATCCTGTACATACTCAACATACTGTACAATACATTCTTGCGCTTGCACATAGACATATGGCGACATACCCTCATAGCTCGATAGTACTGCTCATGCTGGGGATCATGCGAGTTCAGCCCCAGCGCCTGCATGAACTCCTCCTTTGACACACGGGGTCCAACGGCCGGCATCCCGAAGATTAGCTAGTGCAGTAGCAGGTATAGATAACAACCTCTAAACGTGAAGCAAAAGCAGACAGGAACTTATATCCAGGGGCGAAGCAGAATGAGGCAAGCATGAATTGCTCCTGAGGACTGAGGACCGGGAAACCATCGTAGTTAAAAAAAGCAACGTAGCACAGCGCCTGTCTGCCATCCCGTCCATCCATCACTCCCAGCCTCGAAGTCTACGTGACAGTCCGACTGCCTACGACAATCGGCCGCGAGCTCGGACGGGCTGTGATTGGCAACGAGGACACGGAAATGGGTTTGATTTGGTGCATGCAGATATCTGCAAGGCCGTTGTTGATTGTGGATGGGCCGGCGATTGAGGTGTCGGCGGTTGGTAGGGCTGTAGGTATCCGTCCGTTTTCTCTGTGGACCTGGCTAGTGGGTGTGGTGCTTGACATGATACTTCAACTGTCTGTGTCTGTTCTGCTTAGGGGCTGATATAAGTATGCTCTAGACGGATTTGATGAATGCTACAACTATATCTGTACTTAGACCGTAGACGAATATAGTATACAAGACTGAACCACTCGATCGCCTGACATCCGAATCAAGTCCAATTCCAGATACCAGACAAGCAGACCGTTTGATCAAGCACACACGACCCGGGCTCGGTTTGCTTGGCTGCACATATGCGGGTATACCGCCTGTACCTGTACTTGTACCTGTACTCGTACTTTAAAGCACCTCCTCATCTTCATCCCCTGACTGGTACTGCTCTTCCACTTCCTCCAGGTCCATCCCAGCGACTGAGCTGCCACTCAACTCAACCTCAAATATCCCAACCTATTCTCCAATAATGCCAGAACAAAAGCAGAAAATCCTTCCAGAGAGGATTTGGTTGAATTGATTCGCAAATGTGCAGAATTGCCTGTCCCACGCCCATCCGCCTGCTGTGTAACCATCTCCCCTAGACTAAGCTACCCGCGCTCTCAAGGTCTTTCCCTCCTTTCCCTTTTGATACTTCGTTCTACACAGATCGCGACAGTCCGTCAATGCTAGGTACCGGCGGTAGACTGAGATAGGATGAGTTGGTGGAGTTGTAATGGTAGGTGTGTCTGGAATTGTTGGTTCGGATCGGATGGTGGATAGGTACTCCGTACATCTATCCGAGGGCAGTGCGGATGCGGATGCGCGTGTGTGTTTGTATGGCAGTTGGATCGTTTCCGAGACTACCAGAGCAAAAAAGCCAAGAGAAGACAGGGCGTCCAATCTTCTTCTGGGTATGATGGAAACCTCTCGAAGCTGGCGTGGTTTGCTTGGTGCAGGGGCTGAATGTCGTGCAAGTCTGCGTTGGGCCTTTGCATACTCTTGAATATAATTAAAAGGTGACGTGGTGAGGCTTCCGGACTGTGGTACGGGGCAGGAATGTGTTAGACAGCTGCTTGTGACTGTCTGGTGGCCGCAACGCAGGATGACATGTTGCACATTACTCATATTCCTGAATTTTTATGCTGCTATTCTATCTGTTTAGCAAACAGAAGTTAGAATGTTGCATGCTGCCCTGCCTACCGCGAAGTATAGGCATTGGCTTTGGCAAGGAGAAGCAATGTCTGATAAAACTGATGAAGTCTAATCTTGCATGCCTATGAATGATGGCTCATACAAAACCCCATTTGCTAAGCGCTGAACATCATTTAAGTAACCCAATAGTTTGATATTGAAAGGTAGTGGTGGAAATTATCTGTCGCTTTTGTTCTTCATTCCTCTTGCAGACTGAGACTGTTCTGGGTATGTGGACTGAAGTGAAGAGTGATTGTGTGTATATGTGTGTAGGATCTCAACCTGTCGTATGGTATATTCAGAAGCACATCTTTCCCATGCTCGTTCCGCCTCTGCTCTCTATGTGCAAGCCCTTCCCCTTGGTCAATCACTATTTAGAGGAGGGCGAGGTGACCTCGGGCGACTTTGTCTCGCCGTAATAGCTGCGGAGGAACTGCGCTACTTCTTTATAGTCCTTCTTGACTTCAGCCAGGGTTTCCTGGATGTGCTTCAGCGATTTCTCCTCATCGGGTTCGTCGACAGTGCCGGTCTCATCTTTACCAGCACCGTAATGCTGGATCTTTTCGCAGTGATCTTTGACCTTCTTCAACCCGAGAGTCGCTGACGATCCTTTTAGGAAATGTCCAAGCGAAGAAAGCTCATCTAGGTCCTTGTTCTCTCTGTGATGTGGAATGTTAGCCCAACTGGACGGTCAGCATGGAGCAACGAGCACATACAAAGCCTTGTCCATCTTGTCGAAGGTGGTTTCGGCTTGATCGAAGAATCCATATACGATGCCCTTGCTGAAATCCATGTCTTCATCGTCGTCCATCTCCAAGATCTGGTCGAAAGTGGCCTTGTCGATGACATCGCTCATCTCTGAGAGCTTCTTGGGAGGAGCAGTCTCCTTGGGCTGGGGCTGTCGAGATGTCAGTGTCCACTCAACAGCGGTTACGATGGTCAGTGGCAGCAACGTACAGATTCCTCAACGGCCTTGGTCTTGGTAGTGGTTGTAGGAGCCATGTTTGTAAGTATGTGATGCTTAGCGCTGTTTCTCCAGCAGATGAGCGAAAGATGGATCAAGAAAGTCTCGTTAAGGTTGACGCTTTGCTGCACCCTTCTCCTCTTCGTGGCGTATGTGGCTCTTCAAAGCTGGAAAAGCAAACAGTGGTCACGATCTTGGACACAGACTCGATCTACACGGTGCAAAACGGTTAGTTCAAGCGCCAAGTCAGTTGTTTCATGCTTCTCGAGTTCCAGGGCGAGATTACGGCAATTTCAAGCGACAGGCGCTCAGCGCTTGAGACTCGACCGCCACGGGTAGCCGCCCTACGCAGTGAGAAGGTTACTGGGTCGGAGGGCTATGACAGTCCAGACAGCCGGGAGGGAAGAGATATACAAACAACAGGGGAGGGTGGTCAGGAGGCTTAACATGATGGGGGCTGATGGACGAGGGGTAGGGAATCAGGGAGAATCACCTCCGGTACGTTTCCTTCCTGTTGGTTGCAGAGGCCACAGGATGTAGCGGGGTTCTTTCCAAGGTGGAACCAATCGAGCACAAAGGCTTCAGGGACAAAAGTAGCTTAACAGGCCGCCACGACAGGCGGTGGTCTCAGGGATCGGAGGTTGGTTTAAGGGAGTCACAGGAGGAACATCCAGTATTAATGCGGATGGAAGAGGCTTGGGGGAGACCGACAGAAAGGGAGGGATGTATCGGGCGGAAGTATTAGATTAACAGGCATTTTTGGGACATGACGAGGAGCAGCAGCAGCAGCAGCAGCAGCAGCAGGAGGGGACGAGGGATGACCCGAAACCGAACCACACAGACAACCTAGACGGAGCCTAAAGGGGAAGGGGTCCACATGGTTGAGAGGGATAGATCACAGTAGCTGGCAAAGGAAATGAAAGAAAAGTAGTACAGCTGTCTGGACTGAGAAAACTGATTGATGATAGGACAGGAGAGGCGCAGAGGATGAGAGGGAGAGGAGGGGTAGTAAGTATTGGGGGTATCCCACCTTGTATTGCTATTATTATTGTTGTAGTAGACGGTAGTAGATGATGGTGATGCTGTTGATGCTGATGACAGAGAATGATGGTCAAAGAGATCTGTCTGCAGTCTAGAGAGTATATGATTTGCTACCAAACCACCCACTGAGGTGTCAGTCAACCGTAGCAGAAGCCGAGAAAAAAGTATTGCAGGTTGGAGATTAGACAGTGCGCAAAGGAGAAAGAACCCAAATAAGGATAAAGTGAGGAATCAGAGCGCAAGGAAAAGCAAGAGCGCAAACAGCCAAAGTGGAATGTGGCTGATTGTTTGACTGGACAAGGGGAAAGCGTGACAGTGTTTCTTTTACCTTCAACAAACTATCCGTAATATTTTTGATAATTCCTTTTCCTCCCTTTTTCCTTCCGTTTAATCCCTTCTGTTTGGCGCGCTCGAAGAGGTCAAGACTCAAAGAGGAGACTACAAGAGAGTTGTGTGGAGGGGCAAAAATGTGGGCGGGCTTTTTTTTTTTTCTTTTTGGTGAGCGGCGGGGACAAGACGAGATAGACTAGCCCTTGGGATCAGCGATAACTATGTTCGATTGACAGTTGCAGCCAGAGAGGCTCGTGTCTTGGTAATGAGCTATTGACAGGGACGATTTCAGAAAACTACCGGAATGTCCGAGACGTAGGAAGGAGGAACTTCTTTAGCTGTGAATACCCTCAAGACTCCAGCAGTTGCATTCGGGTAGAGGAATAATAAAAAAACGAAGCCATTTCGATAATAATAAAAATAATACCTACTGTCGGGAGGATAATCCAAAAAGGCTAATAAATGGGGTCAACCGGCAGCGTCAGAGACAAAAGGAATAGAAGGAATAGTCAATTTCCTCTGATGCTCCGTATCCCTCCATCCATCGTCACGCATCACGATTGAAGACGAGGACTCGAGAATCTACTTAGCTTCATCTGGCGTCATTTTATGACCTCGTGAGTATGCAATCTCCACCAGCAGTTGAATCCCTGGGTAGCCTCATCAATAGCCTTTAAGAATCTAAAGATAAATTTTCATCCGAAGTCGTCTCTCAGATTTCATCCCCACTTTTTCGCTGGAGATGCACGTTGAAATCATCGCACTACAGACTGACGTAGGGTGTCAGCTAGTCAGCCTCTCATTGGCGTTTTAGGGTCGTGTTAGGTTCACTGGCAGGGGGGAGGTTCGATCCACTGCGACATCATCGCCAATTTCCTCCCAGTCCTCGTTCCCCCGACCCTGGCCAGGCTATCATATTATCTCAGACATCAACATGCTACTTTTTGACGATCCGTTAGCTCAGTGACGAGTGAGCCCTTTCCGAATGAGTTCGCATCCAACGGAATCCGTCTTTCTCGGCAGTCTGACATCACAACCGACACCATCTCAGGCCATGGGCTGTTCTGGGCCCTCAGGAACCGTCCCAGATATAGTGGACGTCCGGAAAGTACGTACCGGACAAGCAAACATCCAGAGTAAGAAGAAGCCCAAAGAACGACAAGGACTCGCCAATTCGCCCTGCGATTTCTTGGTGCTCACCCTACCTGTGTTCTTGCCCAAGACAAGCCAGCGGGGTTTGACAGACTAGAACAGAAACGGATAATCCGTCCAAGTGGGATACCCAAGCGAGTGAAGCGACCAGTGTCGGTGCCATTCCACAGCTTTGGTGGGCTTCGCTTCGATTCCAGACGAAGATGAGGCACTTGAGGCTCCTGATTGAGTTACCTAGCACTCTCGCATCATCTCTCTGCTTTTCCTTCGCCAGATCCAGTCGAGAGGCATTATGTGGCTTTATATCTCCTCCAAGTCGAGCGCGACAAGGAACCTGACGTTTTCTCTCTCCATTGTGGCTTCAGCCATTTTCGACATTCGAGGGTGACGAACTCGACCGCTGTTGGTCAGTTCGACCATGGCTGTGACTTCCAACCAATCATATTTGGGGCAAGAGCAAAAAATGACATCACAGTGGGTCCGATCCGAACTTTGGAGAAGACATACGGCCAATTCGGGAGCTTTTGGCTCCCCTATGACGTTAGGGGGTCATTGCCAAGTCTTACTGAAGCTCGGGCCCTCTCGGCTGGAAGTATGAAGAGGGGCCAAATGGCTTATCCAACAGCAACAGCATATATCTATTCACTATTATTATGAAGATATGAATGATAATGGAAATAGGGATGGGCCGACTATCAGAGACATTGGAAAAAGTAGAATTGAAGTAAGTGAAGAATGGGTCAGCCGAGAGTGAAAGACGGATGACTCTTCCTACCTACTGCCTCAGGCATTTAGTGTTATCTACATAGAGAGGTACTCGGTGTACGAAGTAGGACATTCTACGACTATTGACGACAGTGTGGACACCCTGATCGGCCTGACTTCCTTAGTATACTGCTGTTATGTCTCTCAACATCTCCACCTCAACTGATCAACTGATCCGAATACCGTCTGACATGTGCATAGAGCTCTGCTACCAATATATTTATTGATAGAGAACAGAATCATCGCGGATCTGATCCGAGAAGCAGAAACAGCATATCAGTAACTGTTATCATTTCGGCGTACACTCGGTACTCATACTCCTCACCACTTACGAGAGGTACACTGCTTTGTTTATATGACATCAGACCGCATGGCTGGAAACTTTGTCGATGACGAAAGTCAAAAAAATCTTCGTCTGTTCTTAGCGTCAACATGAAAGCGGTGTCCCCCACCCCATACACTGCTATCTTTTGATATGGTACAACAGACGAAGATATCTAGGTTTAAGCATGAATAATTACGGACTATTATGCCGCGCAGAGCTCAGCGCAGTCAATGTCTTAAACTCTGAGCTGATATCAGACATTCTTTTAAAGCAATTCATGTCTCTGCCTATGGGTGGCCTCGTTATCGGCTGCCGTTGTTCAGGAGCAAGATGACATGTTTTGTATCAAGATAGATCGATGATCTCGAACATCGTCTCCGTATATTGAAGGAATCGCACACAGAGTGCATGAGTATGATGGGTTCTATCTAGGTTGTTACAGCCGAGGATCGATCTGATCAGACTGATTACATAATCACCAACCATCCTCCCATCAAATCAACAAAAATAACCACCTTCACAAGCTCGGTGTTACGTCCACCAGCCAATTGACAAGTTACGTTATCATAAATTGTGAGTTTCAACTCTGCTGAACATCTTCCCCTTTCGAAACTTACCAGTCTCCCTTCCCCTGCGGCGCAAGTAAACTGACATCTACTGACACGCAAAAAGGGTGTACGCGACAATGTCCCAGTCCACCACAAGAGCCTCATCGGCTCCCAAGGCCTCGGCCTCAGGCCTTACTCGCGTCTACCTTCTCGCCTACAATGCCATCAGCTTCTGCCTCTGGGCCACCTGCATCATCCGCGGCGCAATGCTAGTCCTCTCGCTCGCGCCCAACGGCCACCTCCCCGCCATCTTCCACCACATCTACTCCCCGCTGCTCACAACGACTCAGACGCTCGCGGGCCTGGAGATCCTGCACAGTCTGCTGGGCATTGTGCGCGCCCCCGTCATGACGACCGCCATGCAGGTCGCCAGCCGCTTGCTCCTGGTCTGGGGCGTGATGTATCTCTTCCACGACCGCGGGGACGGGCACGGCGGCATCGTCGGCGGAGACTTCCACGAGGCATTGCCGTATGGACCTGGTGCCAAGGTGGGCGATTATGCGTTCCTGGGATGTCTGGGGGCGTGGGGTGTCACCGAGTGTATCCGGTATGGGTTCTTTGCCTTGCAGGTTTGGGGCAGTGGTGTGCCGAGCTGGTGGACTTGGTTGAGGTATTTTTTCCTATCTCGTGTCGTATATGTATGCGTTTGCTGACGATGATAGGTACAATACCTTCTATGTCCTCTATCCAATTGGTATCAGCAGTGAGTGCATCATGGTTTGGAAGGCGCTCAAGCCCGCTGCAGAGTGGAACCCTCTGTACTGGTGGTTCTTGGTGGTCGTGCTAGTCATCTATGTTCCCGGTATGTTGGTTTTGGTGGGCAACGCGCGAGCAGTCGCTAACTTTCTTCAGGCTCATACATTCTCTACACGCACATGATTGCACAGAGGCGCAAGGTAATGAAGAAGAAGGGAAGAGCCGAGTAAGTGTCAGTTGCTGTAAGATTTGGGGGTGACGGAGCTGTCATGATGTACATCTATGTAATCAATTATGGAAGGCCAACGACTTGGCTATATCTATATCCTCTATAGCTTAGAATTCTATATTGTCAGATCAGATCTATAGTTCTTTCATGATATCTCGTACAGCTTTGGCAGCAAATTTCTTGCGCTCACTCTCCGGTAACTCGGAACTCATGTCTGTTCTATTAGCCTGCGAAATTACTTTCCCTGGAAGAGACATACCTCTGATAGCCTGCATCCGCATCATCAAAGCCTCCAAAGACTCGACCTTGAGTCCATCGTCGTCTTCCTCATCCTCATCCTGATCATCTCCGACATCACCCCCATGCTCAATCGCCATCCGCAGCCCAAGCATCTCGCGCTCCAGCTCGTTGACTTCAAGATCAAACCCATGCTCCCCCCGATCCAGTCCCAGAAGATGCTCCTCGAGACCATCATCGCTAAACCCACCGGGATCCGCATCCTCAGACGGCGCAGTCCAGTCATGCGTCTCGAGGATCTCCTTAATGCGCCGCATACCCTGGTATTCTGCCACAGCATTAGCCCACACCCATCAACATCATCCACAGAAAAAGGAAAAAGACCTACCCCCGTAGACATTCCGCTCGTCCCCCT